>JABUQX010065051.1:80000-93382 GCA_015478945.1 Trachelipus rathkii
TTAGGCATTCCTACAGAGGATATAGTGATAGTGGGCAGCAACACTATTCCCCCGTCCCTTAGTTCGCCTTCTACGACACGCAGACATACGAAAGACCGACTTGTGGGCAATCTTTGCTCCCCTACACATGGGTGAAGCACGTGGACAAGGTTCTGATATAAAATTTGGGGTATGTGTGGATGAGAAGAAACGGACTAATGCAGAGTTATAGAAAGTTGTGAATGGTAGAAGTGGCTGGTTGCAATTAAATCGGTTGTGAATGTAAAAGGACTAAGTCTGGAGTGCCGTAAGGTCTTGCATGAGAGTATGTTGCTACCTGCTATTGTTATATAGCGAGAACTATGGTCGAATAAGAAGTATAGATCTAAATTCAATGTGTTTCAGATGGACAATCTTAGGGGCGTGCTAGTGTGAGAAGAATTGATAAAATGAGGAATAAACATATTAGAGAGTTGTGTGGTGTGAAGAAAGGGTAAACGAGAGAAAAATGAAAGTATGGAGATGGTTGGTCTGTGGGAAAGCATGAATGATAAACACTGGCCAAACAAAAAAAAAATTTTTTTTTTTGTGCCAAGGAATTTTATCGAATTTTATAGTATATCGGTGTGCTGATTTCAGAAATGACATTAGTTTCCAAGATTGGGTCTCTAGTTCTTGAGATACAGGGTGTTCCAGATAAACTCTTATCAATATCTTTTTTAATGCATATTTACAGTAAATTCTTTATTCTTTTAAGGCTTACCTATTCTGCACACAAGAAGACAATCATATAACAAGATTTTGTAATGGCATTATGGATTTCATTTAATCTTGAATTGGAATGTTTTGTCCTATTAGCACTTATTATAATTACTTACGCATTTAACAATTTGATTTATTATTAAGTATTCAACCTATAATACTCTTAACATCGTTAGTGTGCAGTATATATAATAAATTATTATTAATTATTATATATGATATTCGTTATATATCCAGATATCATGTGATTTATTATATTATTTATAGTATTATATTTGGCTTTATAAAGGACTATTCAATATATATATTATATAAAATAGTAACTTACTATATCTCTTTACGTTTTTTCTTATGTGAATCACGTTGCAAGCCTAACATAAATTGTGTTATTAATGTATTTTGTGACCACCGGTAATCTTGAAAAAACTAGAGCAATCTAAGAAAACGAGTCATATTCGGAATCAGCAACAAATACCTATAAAATACCTTAGATGTTTTACCGCAAAATCGTGTTTGCCCATTTGCACTTGGCCACAAACAGAAAAAATTTTGTTTTTTTTGCTGCCAAGGATATTTTTATCGAATTTATAGTAGTATATCGGGTGTGCTGATTTCAAAATGACATTAGTTTTTCCAAGATTGGCTCTAGTTCTTGAAACAGGGTGTTCCAGAATTACTCTTATACAAATATCTTTTTAATGCATATTATACAGTAATATCGTTTTATTTCTTTTTAATGGAGGAAGATTAGATATAAACTTAATTTTTTCTATTTTCAGAAGAGCCTGTTTGAATAACCCCAAGTATTCTGCTACATCTGTGGTGAATATGGCCAGGAGAACCAAAGAAGAAATATTACTAACTTGTGAAGCAAGCATATCTGCATTACTTTTGGAATGAAACTCTAGACCAAGATAAGTCTTGGCCTCCCCATATGGTAAACGTCGTGTCAAAATCTTACGTCAGTGGAAAAAAAAAAAAAATTTGTGGACAAAGATAAAGGAACTCGTGCTTATGGTATGGCGGGAGCCAAAGATTCACCACAGTGACTGTTATTTTTGTTGCAATGTGCAAAGGTATCAATCGTTACAGAACGAAATTTGAAGTATCCGGATTTGATCAGCAAGGCGGAACCTGTACCACACTCGACGATGTCCCCATCCCAGTCTTCACTACACTCCCAGACCTAGCTTGTCTGATGAAGAAGATATCTAGGATTTGGTGTGCACACGTGCAGATAAGTGGTAGTGAATATGAAGAAAGGACTTCTACACAGCAACAGTTCTCCCAGAAAGAGATCCAATGATTAAGTACGAGAGTTAAGTCTCTCCAAGCAAGATTGTTGAGCTTGTAGGATCTAGACTAAGCGAAAAGAACTGTCTCAAGGCCCGAATGTAAAATAACTTTTTTTCTGACAAGAGAAGGGTAGTACTTCTTTCCATATTCATTGAAAGAAGAAGACCTAGTATACTGTAGGAACATCCCTGGACTCTTACTCCAAATGGGGTTACCTAAATACCGACCAAAAGAGGCCATTGTTTATGGATAGTTCAACGAGAAGCTTGGAGTGTTTTTAATGTACAATGGCAATAGTTATGCACGATTCCAATAGGTCACTCAGAACAAAACTGAAAGAGGAAAATGAAATATAAGAATGATGCTGCAGAAGCTTAATATAATGAACACAAGTGTCTGATATGCGTTTATTGAAGATGGCAACACTTACATTGGCAGCAAAGCGGATATACTAATTCCCTTGTTTCATATGCTTGTGGATAGTTTAGGCAAAGAAGAAACGGTAAAAATTGTATGGCCTGCTAGGGAAAATATGAATGTAGGTGCATCAAATATCATTAACGAACCACTGGTTGACAGGGAAAAAATTTTTCCCAACCACTCCACATCAAACTAGACTGATGAAGCAATTTGTTAGGCCCTAGACAAAGATGGTGAATGTTTCAAATGTATTTGCAGATTTTTTTTTCCTGGACTAAGTGATGAAAAACTCAAAGCTGGAATCTTAGCGGCCCTCAAATTCGCCAAATCATCAAGGATTACAATTTCATAAATTCCATGATTGATATGAAAGCATCTGCCTGGAAAAAAAGTTTTGTCTTGTTGTTCAGGAACTTTTTGGCAACCATAAATCTGCCAACTATGAAGAACTCGTACAGAAAATGCTTTCAGACTTTCAAAAAATTTGAATGCTAATATAGCATAAATACTATCTACATAGTCACTTAGATCCGTTTCCGGATAATCTAGGATGTTATAGTGAGGAAAAAGGGGAGAGGTCCATCAAGAAATCAAGGTGATGGAAGAAAGATACCAAGAAGATGGGATACACACATGATGACAGTATTGTTGGAGCCTTCAACGTGATTGGCCACATTCTGCACACAGAAGACAATCATATAGACAGCTATTTGTAATGCATTAATTGTTAATTGTGATTTCATTGTAAATTGAATGTTTTGACCTATTAACATTTTATGTACTTACTCATTAACAATTGATATATATCTTTCGCTGTTTTTTTTTTGTTTTTTGTGAATTACGTTACAACTTAACATAAATTGTTGTGATTAATGGTATTTTGTGACCCACCCCTGAATCTGAAAAACTAGAACCAATTAGGAAACGGAGTTTCATATTCGGAATCCAGGGCAAACAAGTACCTATAAAACTGACCTTCCAAATGTTTTGCAGCAAAAATCTTTGTTGGCCAGTGATATCTGAAGACATTCTTAACTCTATTTTTATTAGAAAAATAGCACCAATGCTTGAACATTCTAAAAAATTATTTTTATCAATTATCGTATAAAACTAATTATAATAATTATTATTATCATTATTTTATTTATTATTTTATATTATAATTATTATTATTATAATTATTATTATTATTATATGACAAATATTTATAAATATATTATTAATGATGTGGCTTGTTTTTACTCGTAGTTTACAATACGAGTCCAATTCTAATGTACAACACTGGCTTTTTTTAAAAAGTTTAGTGTAAGCTTTTATGATATGAGCTTCTCTCCTCTCTCTCTCTCTCTCTCTCTCTCTCTCTCTCTCTCTCTCTCTCCCCCCCTCTCTCCCTCTCCTCTCCTCTCTCTCTCCTCTCTCTCTCTGCTTGTCTGTTTGTGCGGTCTCTCTCTTTACTCTTTATCTCTCTCTTTATCTCTCTCTTACCTTATCTCTCTCTCTCATAATTCTCTCCCGTCTGTTGTCTGTCTGCTGTCCGTCTGTCTGACTCTCTTTCTTCTGCTGTATGTCTTAGTCTATCCGTCTCTCTCTTACTCTGTATGTCTCTCTTTCTGCTCTATCTTTCGTTTGTGCCTCCTCTCAATATTTTTCTCGTCTGTCTCCTGTCTGCCTGTCGGTCTCTGTCTTGTTTGACGGTCTCTATGTCTCTCTCTCATCTCTCGCTCCCTCACTATGTCTCTGCATTTCTCCCTTCTTTCTGTCCTCTTCTCATATGTCTGTCTATGTGTATATATGTTTGGCTTGTCTTTCTCTGTTACTCTGGTCATCTGCCACTCTCTCTCTTTCTGGTCTGTCTGTCGGTTTATCAGTCTCTCTCTTCTTTAATTTCTCTCTTTCTCTCTCCCTATTTTACCTGTTTGTCTGTCTTGTCTTCTTTCTCTTGTCTGTCTTCTCTTTCCTCCTGTCCCGTCTGCATGTCTTGTATTCTCTCTCTCTCCTCTCTCTCTCTCTCTCTCTCTCGCTCTCTCTCTCTCTCTCTCTCTCTCTTCTCTTCTCTCTCTCTTCTATCTCTCTCTCCTATCTCTCTCTCTCTCTCTCTCCTCTCTCTCTCTAATCTCTTCCCTTTATGCATCATTCTGTTTAGAAAAATCTCGTATAATTGTACACGCATATGATGCCTTTTCAAATCATTTTAATAAATGTAAAAAAGATTGTATAGCTGCTTGCTTGTATGCCCTCTGAGACATTTAAACTCACTGGGTAAAAAAAATAAAAAAAAAAAAAAAAAATCAGTTAATAATCTGAGTTTTTTAATTTAACTCAATTATTATATTATTATATTATGATTATTTGTATTTATGATTATTATTATTATTGTATTAGTAGTATTATTATTATCATGTATTATTATTATATTATTATTTATTATTATTATTATTATTACTTCATTGTTTTAATTTATCTATTATATATTCACTCTAATCAATATCAACGATTGATTGTGATGTGTATTATTATATTATTATTATATTATCCACTGATTATTTACCAAATATATTACGATATTAAATTAGCTATGACATATTAAAAGTTTATAACACATTTACATCGCCATCAGTTTCTAAAGTTGTTCTTGAATAAGTTTACTTAAGAACATTAAAATCCAGTAATTAATAACTCTTTCACGACCACATAAAAAACATATAATAATAAAAAAAGAAAATAAACATATATAACCAAACAAAAAACTATATGACTTTTGTTAGATCATATGACGGCCGCAATGCTAAGATTTGATAAGAAGAGAAGTGTTTTCGTTACATAATAAACATTCCACTCAAAACTAAAGACACAAAATGAAGTGCAGAAAATTCCATAAATTAAGTATAAACAAGAGAAACAACTATCTTCCACCTTTACATACAAGAGTTCTGCTGACTCAGACAATCATCACGATTGTGAATCATTTTAATCTGAGCGCACTGAAATTCGACTTGAAGTCGACAGCTTATATTTGCGTTACCACGTACGAATAGATTGTTGATAGGCGTATATCAATATCGCTTCAAGCCCAAAAACCCATATATGCACTATTTCCACACTAACATGGCCAATCAACCGTAGCAATATTCCAAAATTACAATCTTATTAGCATCGTTGAAATCAAAAAACAATGAAGATCGCTAGATTTTCTACATTACAAAAATCATAGACCCGACGATTAAATAATATTCAATAACTATCAGTGAAGCTTAACATTGGAATTAATTTTTTTTATCTGTTAACTAACTAAAAAGCGCCCGACTAGCTCAGCGGTAGAGCACTCGCCAAAACAAAGCGAGGTGTCCCAGTTCCATCTAGCCTCGGGGAGAGAAAATAGTGAGCTATCTCTCCTTGGGACCTTCATGTCCTGCTCGCGACAGTTACATTGAAGTTAACACCCCTCCTACATATTAGGAACTCTGCCCGTGAGCGTGGTGTTGTGTATCTTCAAAAAAAAAAAAACACCACACACACACACAGAAACACACACACACACACACAACACACACACACACACCACACATCATCTCGGTTACCGAAACTTCCAGGAAAGATGCCTCAATACAGAGGCGGAAACGCTCAAGAAATTATGTGAATAAGTTTTCACATTCTGTGTTGCTAAAATTATAGTCAGAATTATTTTAAAAATTTTTTTAACCTAATAACATTTACTAAAATTAAATGATTACTGATTAAAATAATCTTAATATTGAATTCCTATTTATTATTATTATTATTATTATTATTATATTATAATTATATTATTATTATTATTATATTATTACTTATTATTATATAGTAGTAGTAGTAGGTAGTTGTAGTAGAAATAGTAGTAGTAGTCGTAGAGTAGTACAGATTAGTAACCATATAACCTGGATTATAAATTTTAGACATATTTTTTGAATATGGCGACAAATATGATTTTGAATATATTTAAAGCTATATTGCCGATTTTCGTGTAGCCGAAAATATATATATATACAGTGAGAGAGAGAACTAAATACCACTTATATATATATATATTCTATGTATAAATATAAAAATAAATAATAATTTAACATATATATATATATATATATAATATATACTATATATAAATATAATATTATATATATTATATTATATAATATATATAATATTATATAAATAATATAATATATAATAATACTAAGTAATATACATACGTCACAACAAAATAGAAACCAAAAATAGTAATATATACGAATACGTCAATATATATCATATATATATATAGGCTTGATATATATATTATATATATATATATTACGACCCAAATAAACAAATAAAGTCACATCACCAACTACCAATAAATATCCACTTATATAAATCATACATAATACAGATAACCTCACTCACAGCTAATATGAATCACTAAAAAAATCAATAAACGTCATACTAGAATTAATAATATAAAGCCACTACTATACATATATAATATACTCATATTATATATCCATACTATACTAAACTATATACTATAAATATAAACCACTACAAAAAACATTATTACACTCAAAATAATTAATACAATAAATATACATATATATAACTATACAATAAATGAAAAAACATTAATTAAGATTTGGTGAGATTTTATCGTTACGATATTAATTTTACCATAAAAAATGAAATATTCAGCCTTTCTTCTTATTGGAATCGTAGGCCTCGATTTTCCACTCGCCTTACAATTTGCACACGCTAATTCCGAATGTGATAGATAGGAGTATCTATCTTATACAATTATAATAATATATATATAATAATATACCTATATAAACTATATATATACTTTATACATTATACTATAATTATATATATATATATAATATATATATATATATATATATATATATATATATATATAAATATAATATAATAAAATAAATATATTATACATATATAATATATATAGCGAACATACTAATATATATATATAAATTATACTTATATAATCTATATAATATATATATATAATGCACCGGAGAGTAATTTTGGCCGGAGACCGGAGAATGAAAATTTTAATTCCGCCGGAGCTGCGAGTCTCAAGCCGGAGAATTGAAATTCCATTTATACTACCTTCTAATATATATATATATATATAATATACATAATATATATAATATATATATATATATAATATATATATATATATATATAATATAATATATATATATTATATAACTATATAATATATATATGGATTGACTCTAAACATGCAATTATAATGCACCTTCCTCGTCCGGTTCCTAAGTAGTAACTACCTAGAGCAAGTTACGCTCCTGAGAGGCTAAACCCTTGAGTGTTAACTTTAATCGATAAATAAAAAAAAGTTTTTTAATATAATTTACCTGCTAAATAAAACCATTTATTAAAAGGGTGATTTATTATATAATGGGGGAAGCGAGAGGGAGAAGCGACAGCCAATAGGAAGGCTGGAATAACATCACTATTTCGTTGAGATTTGAAACTTTGGCTCTAATGAGGTAGCTTGCTTCTAGTCCAAGAAGAAAAATCGTCAGAAAAAATGAAGAATATTCAGATACAATGAAACCAAGTGGAACTGATCAAATTAGAAAAAAAGTTAAAAACACTAAGTATAATAATAAAAAATAATAATAAAAATAAAATAATAATAATAAAATAATAAAGTTAAAATAATAAAAAAATAAAATAAAAAGAATAAAAATAAAAATAAAAATATTAAAACAAAATAAAAAATATAAAAAAAACATAATGTTAATAAATATATAGTTAAAGCAGTAAAACATGAAGTAAAGCAGTAAAGCATGAGTTAAAGCAGAAAACATACGAGTTAAAGCAGTAAAAAACATGAGTTAAAGCAGTTAAACATATGAACAACAAAAAAACAGTAAAACAAAAGCATACTAAATCCCCTTGTTCTATGTAACACCTCTATGATTTATGATTTACTGCTTTAAGATGTAATGTTAATAAATATTGAGTTAAAAGAGTAAAACATATGAGTTAAAGCAGTAAAACAGTAAAACAAAAGTACTAATCCCCTTTTGCTATGTAACACCCTATTATACTATTTACTGCTTTTAAGAGTATGTAATGTTAATTAAAATGTGAGTTAAAGCGAAAACATTATGAAGTTAAAAGCAAGTAGAAACATAAAACAACAAGCATACTAATCCTTAGGTGTTAGTAACCCTCTATTGATTTACTGATTAACTGCTTTTAAGGTATGTAATGTTAATGTCTTTTAATAAAATTTTCGTACAATGTAGTAAAATAAAAGTTTATATATCAGACCACTCTGTTTTCTTTCTTACATACAATTTTTTAAAAATTTTATAAATAAAAAGTATTAATTAAAAAATATAAAATGTTGTAAAGAGTTACAGTTTTAGAATCGCAAAAATGTTTAATAAAAAGTCACGTTTAGGAAATAAATGTTTTAACTCAAGCTATATTTGAAAAGGACAATTCTTGAATAGTTTACAATTGATATCATATTTTCGTTCGCCGGTTAATATTGCCTGCGGCGAACGCGCGGCGGTACGCGGAAATATGCGCCTGCGGCGCTCGCGGCGTCGGGAACGCGGTTGGTCGCACCTGCGGGCGGGGCTGGCATCCTTTGCGGGGAGGACGCTTGCTGCGTCCTGGGCAGCTTATGACCTAGGGAAGACATTATATTAACTCTGTTCTATTGCTGTTCTATGATGTAAGGTAGAAAAGGTTAGAAAGGAAACATCCTAGCAACTTGCAATATACCCCAATCGGATCCTCATACCTTATAACATAGGGTAGCTTCAATTAATGTTATTCTATGATCAGGGTAGGATAGAAAAGCTAACTCATACTAGGACGCACCCTAGCAACTTGTAATACACCATTCGAATCCCCATACCTTATAACATAGGCGTAGACACCATTATTAGGGCTATTCTAGGCTAGGGGAGGCTAGATCAAAAATTGAGTCATCAAAGATCAACCGACAAAGATGATTTCCTCAAAGATGAATCATCAATATACATGGTATCAAAGATGACGTCGTCATCAAAGATGAGTCTTCAAAGATGAACCATCAAAGATGAGGAATCAAAAATATCGAGTTGTGAGTGTAGCGTTGAGGTATCTGTGTGTGTGTGGTGTGTGTTGTGTGTGTGTGGTGTGTATGTAATATATGGAGGGTATAGTCTAGTGTTAGGCTAGGCTATGTGTAGTGTAGGCTAATTAGGGTATATGGTAGCTAGAAGTGTAGGCTAGTTTAGGTTACGTGTTAGTTTAGGTGTGTGTGTGTAGGCTAGGTTAGGTGTAGGCTAAGTTAGTGTGTAGCTAGTTAGCTTAGGGTAGGTTAGTTAGGTTAGGTAGGTTAGTTAGGTTAGTTAGGTTAGTTAGGTTAGGATAGTAGTTAGGTAGTTAGGTTAGGTTACGTAGGTTAGGTTAGGTGTGTTGTGTGTAGGTAGGTAGTGTAGTGTAGGCTAAAGTTAGTGTTAGGCTAGTTAGGTTTAGGTTAGGTTTAGGTAGGTAGGTTAGTTAGGTTAGTAGGTTAGTAGCTTAGTGTATGTATTGTGTTGTGTGCTGTGTGTGTGAGAAATATATATATTATAAAATATACTATATAAATATATATATATATATAATATATAAATAAATATATACTATAAAGTATATATATAATATATTATATATTATATAGTTTGGTTATTTAGTTGACTGACAGTCTCGATAGCCCCTGGACTTTTTTTACTATTTTTTTTTCTTGTCTTAATCTTAATATAATATATATATATATATATTATATATATTATATATATATTATAAATATATATAATATATATATATAATATATATAATAATATATATATATAATATTATATATATAATTTTTTGTCCACGTGTTTGGCAGAGCGTTCCACGTGCTACTTCTCGAGAGAAATAAATAAAAATAAATTCAAACTACAATAATTCAAAAAAAAAAAACATAATTACAATACGTAAATAATTAAAAATAAATAAAAAATAATTACAATACGTAAAAATTAAAATGATTTAAAAAATAAATTTCGAATAAAGAGACAAGATATTAATATAATATATATAATATATAATTATATATATAATATATATAATATATATATAATATAATATATATAATTATAAATATATAAATATATAATATATATATATAGTATATAAATATATATATAATATATATATATATAATATATATATATATATCTGGGTTCCATGTTTGTCTGTCAACCTTTGTTCAAAATATCGTTCCACTCTGGTCTCGAGAACCTAATAAAATAATTCCAAAATAAAAATAAATTACAATATATGTAAAAATAATTAAAAAATTAACAATAATTAAAATAAAATAATTACAAACATAAATAATAAAAAATGATGAAAGCAAATAAAATCTTCTTTCCCTCTGTAGTAATGATGGCAATGTGGACGCAGACGAAAATCTCTCTCTACTCTTTTCTCTCTCTCTCTCTCCTCTCTCTCTCTTTCTCTCTCTCTCTCTCTCTTCTCCTCTCTCTCTCTCTCTCCCTCTCTCTCTCTCTCTCGTTTACCTAGATAATTATACTATATATATACTATTATATAGTTAAGTTATAAATCATATATGAATAATACTACAAAATTATATAGGAATATAAAATAAGTAACTAATTAGTATATCATATCAATCGTACCTATACTATACACCTATACCCATCAATGTATATAAACTATACTATACTATAATATAAATAATTATATACATATAATATTATATTTAATATATATACACTTACCTATTAAATTAATTAAATTCAATTAATTAATTATTATTATTATATTAATTCAATTATTATTATTATATATTAGACTTATATTAACTATTATTAAGGAATTGTTATGGCAATGATCTAAAATGTAAAATGATTACTATAATTAATTCATTAATATTATTGGGATCCACGACTACACGCTTATAATAATTACTTCCTGAGTTTAAAAATCATCTCCAATCTACCAAGCACCTTCACGTTTGCAGATCTGTGGACTAAACTCATAAATTTCACCTAGAGGCTAAACGGTCGCTATAGTATCTGGATATACGAATAGTGGAACTCGAACATATAAAGACGGTAAGGCTTGAGGCAAAAAGGACTGCTTGGGAAGGGAGCAGGAGTGATGGTGGAAAGTCGTGACCTCGTGTGTAGTGGGGGGGGGGCTGTGGGGGGATGTGTGTAGGTAGGTGGTGTGTGCTCAAGTTAGGATACGATAGCAAGGTCAGAAATGGTATCAAGGTCAGGATATCAAGGTCAGAAATATCAGGTCAAGACATCAAAAAGCTACAAGGCCCAAAAATTAATATGGCCAAAATTGACCCATGGAAGCACCAAAGAGGAGCAAAAAATAGGGCATACAAACACGAGCTTCGCCTCCGTCTAGCTACCCCTTCTTCAAGGCGTCAAATAAGGTAAGGCCAAAAAAGTCAGTCTAAGGTCAGTCAAGGTCAAAAAAGTAATGCAATATTCCTGTCCTACTACTAGCAATGCATAAGCTATTTAACTTTCCTTTCACGACTTTGTGTTTAACAATACAATAATTAATTTCTCAAAAAAATTTCTATTAGATTATACTCTATAACAGTATCATAACACTGGTACATGCACTTAAATAATATATATATATATATATATATATAATATATATATATATATATTATATGTTATTATTAGGATATTGAGTTTATATATAATAGGTGTGGTCATATATAAGCTATTAGATCACTGTAAAAAAAATCGCGCGATTTCCGCGCACCAACAACGGAAAATTCAGCTGAATTTTCCTGCCAAACACCGAACGCGAATATCTACGTTTTTTTCTTCTTAAATCTTAAATCCGCTTCAGCCATAATATCTTGTTGATATCCTCACCAGTATATAAAATCGCTTGAGTAATAAATATATTATATTAAATATATATAAGTACTATAGTGTAATGTATATACTATATATATATATAAATATATATATATATAATAGTATATATTATATATACATTTATATTTACTATAATAATATATCATATATAATACTTTAAAATATATATTTATAGTATATATATATATTCCTATTATTTTTGAATCAATGCAATATTTCTGAAAAAGTTTATATTTTCAAAAAATTCGAAGTTCCAACGAAAAGTTACTTTATGTAAAGTTTTAAGATAAATTGTAGTGCTAAGCTCTGGTCATAAATTCGCTATAGAGCTTGCACCTAGAGATATATCTAAAAAACTTGTAACTTAATTTAGCTTTCTGAACTTATGAAATATTTAACGTATAAAATATTCAGAAAATATACACTGATCCAAATCTAGATTATCTTTACCATATATATGTATATTATTAATTATATATTTAATATATGTAATATAATTATATATAAATAAAATATATCTATCTATATATATATATATATATATATATATAATAATTATATATATAGGAGAGAGAATAGGGCTGTCTTTTAAATACCCACGTTTCCTCTCAATCCTAAAAGTTTACTCATATACGTAAATAAGAAATCAGAATTCTTGAATTTGCACTTAAATATTACTTCATCCATCAATAACATCTGCATGCTAAATTTAATAACTAAGGTTTGCTCTACCGTTAAGAAAATTTACAACACTAAAGGCAACCATTATGAGGCAGCTATGTTTTGATATTACGCAACACATCTGGCGCGAAATCCTTTGGACCAATAGAAATTCGAATAATTAAAAAGTATTAATTTATTTAAGAAAAATTAACGATCAAAAGTTAAAAAAATTGTACCTAATATTTTTTTTATTCAAATACTCATTTATAGGGAACTTAACAATAG
>JABUQX010065052.1:15000-30541 GCA_015478945.1 Trachelipus rathkii
GTCAGAGGTCTTTCACAAAAAAAAAAAACAGTTATTAAATTCTTTCAATGTCTTCTATTTATTTAACCCTGTTGCATTTGCCCAAAAAACCAGTTGCTTTTCACCTCGTTTTACTTTAGATATTCTTTTTTATTCTACATTCTTTCACCTATTTAGAAATATCTGCCTTCTCTCTCTGGGGTGCGGTGTCGAAGTCGTGGAAAGATAAATTTTGTCCGGAATTGGAGGTAGAGACTCTGAACTGAAAGACGGTTGAATGAGAAAATATGTATTTTTAATTGCTTGCTAAAGCCTCTTTACATAAACTAAAACAAGGTCTACAGAATATCGCATTGCTTTCCTTGAACTTTTTTCCCTTCCAATTAATTTAAAACTCATGATAAACTAATCAAAATTTCGGAACCGGCATATTTATTTAGTCGTCACTTGACATTTCAAGACCATTTCAGGATTTACTTAAAAAAATTTAATTATGTATTTTTTTTTGTGTGTATAAGAATGTCTTTTTAAAGACTGTTACGAAGCTTATCACTTATTTTCAATCTTCTGAAATTTTGCTATTAATTTACATTATAAAACTCATTCAACCGATGAGTTATTCTCTTTTCAACATGGATTATAAAAGGTTCTATCTGTTTTATCTCATCCCTACTCATTGTCTTGATAGTGGTACTCGTGTTACCTATCAAATCTGGTAACCCTGTCCTACATTGTAGATTTAAATGTTAAAACCTTCTCGTCAATGTTACCCTCGTAGACAAAACATTTCAAGGCCTACTTTATTTATGGTGTATGTTTTCACACTTTTTATTTTTTACTCACATTAAAACATTCTTATTTATTTTCTATTATTGCTAATTAAAGTTTCATTTAACGAAATGTTCAGAAAATCTTCAATTATGATTAGAAATTTCAAATCGAAATGTTTGCAAGTACAGGGATATAATAAATAATATAATAATAATAATATAATAATAATAATATCATAATAATTAATATAATATAATATAATAAATATAATAATAATAATCATAATATAATAAATATATAATGATAATAATCTAATAATAATAAATAATTCGATGATAATAATTATAATAATCATAATGTATAATTAATAATAATAAATAATAATTAATAATAAATCAATAATATACATAATTAATAAATAACTGACCTTTATTATACTTCTATATAGCTCTTTTAAATCCTTTCAGGCGAAGTTTTGTTTTGGTCGTCGTCGCTGTTGCTGCTACTTGTTACTGTTATTTTATTATTTATATTATTCTTATTATTATTATATTTTATATTTTATTATTATTATTATTATTATTATTATTGTTGATTGTTGTATGTTGTTGTTATTGTTGCTAATTGTTGTTATATATTGAGCTCGTCGTATACGCGTTTGCAACGGAATATCACCAGGGTTTATTACACTGATTATTGACGATTTCAATCTAACAACTTCTTGTTTTGATATATATTATGTCACTATTGTTTCGTTCCTCGATTTATTATCTAAGTGCGGGTGTTGTGTTCACACTAATTCGAATTCACTGATGAGTCGTTAAACAGTTTTTTTAAATCGTTGGATTCTGTAACTTTGTGAGCATTAGTAGAATTCAACGAATTTTTATTAGAATTGTTTATTAATTCGCAACTTCACTAGATTTCTTTTTTAAATTATTTAAACTGCACTTTTCGCTCCTCTTAACAAGCTTAAGTCAATGAGTATTACGAATCGTCAAGTCACAAATATCAATATTTTTAGGACTGTCTTGAATTTTGGACATCCAAAAACTTTCAAGTTATTCTCGTTATTATTATCTTTTTATTCAAATCATTAAACACAGTAGTCACTTCGAAGGTGTTTAGACCACTGTTTCTTGTCATCACAGAAAAGATCACTAGTATTATTTTTAGATTTCTTCTAATTAGTTTTAGTTCAAAGCTATCAAGAAGTAAACTATTAGATCTTTAGATACCGATTTCTTCCTATCTTTTCTCGCTAAAAGACAAAGTATCAATTATTGTAGGTTATTTTTCACCTTAATAAGAACTTTCTTAGAATTATATAGGGAGGACAGGTATTTTTGAGATAGGTGAAATAACTTTCCTGGTTCTGACTTCTCGTGTAGGGGAATGAATTGGTCTTTGACCTTGGTGTAGAGTTGCAATTTGATCCTCTAAATCCGTTGAAGGAAATGTCAAAGAATTTTTGAACTAGTTTTAATGGATTGCTAACTTTTGTTGATGATGATGATGATTCTGATTCAGATACAGAATGGCTTGTATTTTTTTCTAGGGTCGTGGTTTATCTGGAGTTTCTATGATACTGGGACTAATTTGATGATTTGGAATTGCACATAATATGTTTAGGAGAAGATTTTTTCATTTTCTTGGGAAGGGGATGGAACGTCCAATAATTCGAACTCTTCTCCTCTTTATTAATTTCCAATAGAACAAATGGTAAAGGGAACTTATGAAGTACTGACTAGCGTCTAAAGAATGAAGATCCCGGCATTTGGATAGTTCTTCACACTAGAATCTATCAGCGAACTATTATTAGTTTTAAGGCCTTTGTAGTAAGAGTCAACCGAGAACTCGATGGACTTGTTGATTGCATGGACTTGGCAGGACTGTGACTGAGAAGTGGGACTTACTAAGGTGTTGGAACTTTAGTTGTTCGGGACAACTCGCTCTTTTCCGTCCCCGCAATTGAAGCTACAGTTCTCTTCTATGATGTCTTATCTGAAAATAACATTTATAGTATATATATATATTATATTTATAATATATATTTATATTATTTATAATATATATATATATATAATATATATATATATATTATTTATATTAAAAGTGAATTTACAGAGAGAATAAATTACTGCGTATATATTTATAGATATATTACTAATTATAATATAAAATTCTAAATAATAATAATAATTATAATCAACTAATAAGTAATAATAATAATAATTTATAATAATAATTCCATTTAAGGATAGATCACGACAAAATTGCGAAATAAGGAGATACTGAAGTTATTTGCATTTACGTGTACTTTACATTGATGTATATATATACCTATATATATTATATATAATATATATTAATACTTATTATTATATATATATATATATCTATATATATATTATATAATATAATTATATATATATATATATATATACTATATTATATATATATATATATATAATATATGAGAGGAGAGAGATTGAGAGAGAGATACGAGAGAGAGAGACGAGAGATGAGTGAGAGAGAGGAGAGAGAGACAGACGAGAGAGAGAGAGAGACGAGAGAGAGAGAGAGGAAGGTTTTAAAAAAAAAATCCCGAAGAAAATAGGATATCAAAATAAATAAAGGTCGAGGTTAATACGATATACAATGATTAAATAAGAATTACATGGAAACACTCTCTCTACCAACCTCCCGCACTCTCTTCCCCATCACTACTCCATTGCCATTCTCCCTCCCTCACTCCCTCCCTTCCCCTTTCACACCACACACACAGATTTTCTATTTAAAACGATGAATAAAAATAATAAAATATATATAATAATATATAATATCAATAAAACATCTTACCTACAATAACGATTATAATCGTTTTCATGCTTTGATATACTTTCATTATTATTTACTACTACTACTACTACTACTACTACTACTACTACTACTACTACTATAATAATAATTAATAATAATTAATAAATAATAATAATATAATAATAAAATATAATAATAATATGAAAAATGACCGTCAAAAAAAAACAACTTATTTTTATGGTCCTGTTCAATAAAAAAAATGATTAAAAAATTAAAAATAAATTAATTCCAAAATAACAGTCCATGTGGCACCTAGTACTTTTTTTTTTTTGTTTTTTGTTTTTTATTTTGGCAACAATAGAGTCCACAAATAAGCACGAATTAAGGTCAAGAATGCCACAGCATTGTTCGTCGTCTACTTTTATATTTAATCGAAGAATCTTTATATATATATATATATATATATATATATATAATATATATATATATTATTTAGTAATTATATATTTATATATATTAATATATATATATTTATATATATATTATTATTATATATATTACGGTCCAGTTCCGCCTTGTAGAATTAGTTAGATAAACAAGATATTATGTTGAATTTTGTGTTTAAATGATAAATTTTAATAGTTTTCTATATTTTTTAATCCATTTGTTAAAAAAAAAATACAATAAAAATAAAAGGTAAATAAATCAAATAAAAAGATAAAATGACAAAGATAAAATGACAATCATTTGTTTTAAAGTAGATACCCTGTTTTTTTTTTTTTTTTTTTTTTCTTATGTTTATTTTAGTTCGAAAGTAGTAAGTTTGCCACACAGTCTTTGCTAATTATATTTAATAGTTAACACTTTAAATGGGGCTTAAAGAACCCCCTAAATCTGGAAGGGGGAAGGGGTTAGGAATGAAACGATTCGTAATCAGATACGCTATTACTACGCGCCGACAAGAATATTAAGGAGTTTGCGGCACTATTAAGATAAGGGAATATTTATATTATATATATATATAGTATATATATATTATATATATTATATATTATATATATAATAATATTATATATAATTATATATATATACTATATATATTATATATATATATATATATATATTATATATAATATATATATATTATATATATGGTATCTATTGGTTGGGTGTATTATAGTATCCGTATAAGTCTTGTGTGTGTGTTGCGGTGTTAAAATCTGAGTTGTTCTCGTTAAGTAAATACGGTAATAAGGATTGGTGGTCATGCGGTCCATTAAGTTTGCCCCTGGATAATGTAAAAAAAATAAAAAAAAAAAAATAAAATAAAAAAAAATAATCCTAAAAAAAAAAAAACTACAGGGAAAAGGAATAATTTTTGGAATCTGTAAAAATTTTGCACATAGAATATTGGTAGGAAATTATGAATATATAAAAAAAAATTATGTTAATATATGTAATATGAAATTAGAAGGCTATTTAGATACTTTTATTAGGTTTCTCGATAACATAAATTGACTTTCCTATTAAATTTGCTTTATAGACGGCACACTAGGGGGGCTCGAGCCGACGGGGAACATAGGGGGGGAACGTTTTTTCGCATACCCTAGGGAGGGCGGAGGAATCCCTGCGTACATCCAATATTGACCAAAGGGGGGTTTCTCGGTACCCTCCTCGGAGGGGTGGTGAATTAAGTCAGTCATCGTAGTTCTCCGGAAGGCCGAGAGACCCGACTCCTGCCCATCGGTGCGGTATACCTTGGGGTATTCTTTAGTAAAAAAAAAAAAAAAAAAGCAAAAATTAAATAGAAAGTTATTTAGTTTATATTCGAGAAACAATAAATAAGGAAATTCTAAATAGGCCGTTCTAATAATATTACTATATTATTATTAACGTTATTTAAATTGTTTTTTTAATTATTATTATTTTTACTTTTCTTTGTTTTATTAAGTACAGGTTCCAAAATGTATTCCTTTCGCTGTAGCTATTGTAGTTTTGAGGATAAATTTTTTTTTTTTTTTTTTTTTTTTTTTTTTTTTTTTTTTTTTTTTTTTTTTTTTACATTTCCCGGGCAAACTTTGACGAGCTCCAACAATGTATTCCGTTTGTACTTAGCATAAATAGTTTTTTACGATACATATGCACGGATAATCGAAAAAGCTGACCTAATTATAATATATATATATATATATATTATATATATTATATACTATATATATATATATATATATTATATTATATATTATATATATATATAAATATATATATATTATATTATATTATAAGTAATATATTATATATATATAATATAATATATTATATTAAATTCGTGTGTATTCCTATATGTACAGTTTACAAGTACTAGTAATATCATTTTAAAGGTAACACACAGAAGAAAAAAGGTAATGAAAAAGCGGATCGAAATCTAATCAAATTTTTCAATAAAGTGAAATATATATACACGAATTATTAATATATTGCAGTGTTCGTATTTGGTAAGAGAACGTCGTGTAATCCAAGTGTGTGTGTTGTGTGGGTGTGTATGTGTGTGTTGGGTGTGTGTGTGGTGTGTGTGTGTGTGTGTGTGAGAGAGAGAGAGAGGAGAGAGAGAGGAGAGAGAGAGAGAGGAGAGAGAGGAGAGAGAGCAAGAGAGTTGCATGGAAACGCGGAATAATAATTCCCTCTTTTTCATTTTAACATTATAATCTCTAAAGAAACACATACTATCCAAATATCACACAAACATAACATACACAACAACCACATCACAGAAATAAAAATAAAAACCACAATAAAAATAAAATACCAAGTTAAAATATAAAACCAATACCACCAAAAATGAGATATTTGTGCTGATGTGAGACTTTAATGCAATAGCTGGGGAAAGGGGAAGAGATTATTAGAAAGTAGAGAGAGGAAACCGAGGCCCGGCAGGGGCAGAAGGAGGGGAGGGGTGACAAAAAGAATAGAGATAAAGGGCAAGAGAAAGTGAATAGAAGGGAGACTGGGAAAGTGCAAAACTAACCGAAGGGAAAGTAAGTACAATTTGAGGGTAAAATACATAGCAAATAATGACTTCTTCTAAAGGACAAATATACAGCAGAACAAATGAAATAAACGAACAATTATTAGAGATAGCACGAAACGACATACAACATTATAACTACATAATACAGAACCAATAGTCACGACCAAAGATTAAAAATACGACAAAACACAAGACACTACAAAATATGTACATACAGTCAAACAAATCAATACAAAGCACTTACAACACGGTACCAGCACCGACATATACTAAATATATATTAACATATATAATATATATATCATATAAATGAATAATAGATAATATACAACGTTAATAATATATACAAATACACTAACAAGATAAAACAAAAATATAAATCAATTATATAGAACATAAGTTTATCTTAAATATATATATCTATAGTATATATATATATAATTTATAATATATTATATTTGAACTCACTGGCATCGATTTTTCTTCTTATTTTAGTGATGATAGAATACTCTAGGTAATTTTGCTACCCAGGATTCGACAGGAGGATCAAACCTTGACCTTTCATCGCGATAATAGTCGGTCTGAATACGTTCGTAACGCCGGCATAGTATATATGATATATAATTATATATTATATATTTCATATATATATTATATATTATTATATATATATATATCTATATTATATATAATATGTATTATATATTATATAATATATATATATAATACAGAATGAGAGAGAGAGAGAGAGAGCGAGAGAGAGAGGAGAGGAGAGAGAGCAGGCGAAGAGAGAGAGAGAGAGAAGAGAGGAGAGAGAGAGAAGAAATAATATCTATAGGTAGTAATATTTATAATAAATACTATTTTATTCTTTTTTTACCTTTTCAGACTTGATATTATTTACATTATTCAATTTTTCGATAATTACTACATGGCTCCAGGGCAGACGATCCTAAATTTATATTATATAATATATATATAATATATTATATATATATATATATATATATAATATATATAATAATTTATATAAATATAATATATATAATTAATATATATAATATATTATTATTATATATCGCCTTATCTTAAATCATATCGGTACAAGTACAACATCAGGGATTTTTAAAATGATAAACGAATAATTCAGAAACTAATAAATCACAACTCCAGTGGTATACACTCGTATAACTGATGCAAAACAATACATACACACACAGCACATCACATCACCCATATATTATATAAATAAAACATATTATAGTATATATACTACTTTATATATACATATATATATAATATATATATATATATATAATATATATATAATAATATTAGAAATCCACAACTATATATTATATAATAATATTAAAATAATATAATATATAATATTAATATATTACATTAAGAAAAATTTGAAATTACCTACGGAATATAGAGAGAATAGAGAACGAATCGAAGAGAACGAGTACAATACAATATGCACTGAGTATAGAAAGAACAAAGAGATAATTTTAAAAGATGTTCTATCTGAAACATCTGATTACAAACGGATAGAATAGAGCTTAACTTTGAACTGTAAAATTATGACTTTATGCTACTACAACCATAAATATCAAGAAAACTACAACTCTGTGTACAATATGATTACGAAGTAGTAATTCCCTGCTTCAGATAGATACTTTGTTATAAGAATATAAACCTCATAATAGTATAAACTAAAAATCTAGCAAACTAATCTCTATGATTCTAGATGAGATTATAGAACATTAAGTCTCAGAATCCATTAATAGTATGAACATCAATTACTACCCTAGATGAACACAAGAAGAATGGTCCGGAAAGGCAAATCAGTCAAGTTCGCAATCAATAGATCTGCAGAGTGATGGATGAGTTGTAGATAAAGAAATAATAAGTTTTAATCATCGTCGAAAGATCAGTCAGCCTAGTGTGAAACTGCAGTAACAGTTATACAACTGCTAATAACTCAAGTACCCAAAACTGGAAGCAGAGGATCAAGAAATTACGACAATGGTAATTAGTTGTTTATACTCCTACAAAAAGGAGGATTACTAGGAAAGGCCATATGGCTAAATTGAAATTATTATCTATGATACGATACCCTAGATAGTGGACCTTTTTCAAAGATCCGGATAAGCAATAGAATATAAATGAAAGAGATAATTCATCGAACAGAAATGCCAGCAAAGTGAGTATCAATCATACACTCTGGACCATTGGAGAATCAGTGGATACGAATAGATATATCGTGGATAGGATAGATAGAGAGATTTATTCTACAAATGTTGATTCAAATGTGATTGTGCATCGTGGGTTACAAACTGATCATAGGACTGAAGGTCAAAAGAATTAATAGCTAGATTATATAGTGTTTGATTCAGAATATGAGAAGACTGGTAGGAAGAAGCGTGCTTGATTTTCATAGGGATATTTACACCTAGGTTTGGTTGGAGGTCAGGTAAGCAAAATGGAAGGGCTTTAAAAGATGTATAATAGGTTAAACTGACGAAGATGTTAGCGATGCATCTTTTCTCACACAGAAAAAATAACTCTAGGTTTTCGTTTTGGATTATGTGATGATATTTTCCTGGACAAAGATATTTATTTGCAGAAGACAGAAGATTATTCACATATTGATTCCGTACAAGTGTGTTTGAGACTTGTCTTCAAAGAAACTAGGTAAATGATTCAAGTTGGATGGATTTAATTGCTAAGAAAATACATATTTACTAAATAATGCAATTGGTAAAATGTATATCAAGTGGAGTCAGAGATTATAATAACAGCGTCTTGTCATACATATATGTCTCAAAAATAACAAGATAAAAATAGCAATAACAAAGATAACAAGCATTTCAAATATCAAATGCTTCTAGAGTAAAAATTGATCATATAAGGCTAATCAAGAAATAAAAAAGATGAAGGTGATTTAGTTATGTACTCATAAAGGAGAATGTAGATATATTTGCATAGCTGATGCTTGGGTTCTAATGAAAAATTTGTATCGGAACTCCTTTCAAGAATATGATAACCGATAAAAAAAAATAACTTTTGTCACTTATGACAAAATTAAAAAATCAACAGTAGCGTCTTAAACATGAACAAGAAAGGAGTGGGAGTATGTAAGCACATAGAAGCGGAAAGCGACTTTATGTCAAAGCCAATATTCAAGAGTATTAATTTAAATTTCACCTTTATAGAATAAGTACTGATCTGTGTGGGATACATAAAATATGCCTTTATATATTAAATGAAAATCATACGATAAACAATATCGGGGATTGGATCTCATAGACCTTAACTGCAAAGAGCTCAAAGAAATAGATCTTAAGTGAAATAAAGTGTTTGAAAAATCGAGACAAGATAGAATGCAAATAAAGGAGAAAGGTAATTTATCATAATGGGTGAGTAATGTTAAATTTCCTTATCATTCAAAGTGGGATTCCTTGTTTACATATGGATCCTAGTAGATTCTCCACACATATTCATATGAATTAGTATTACTAGGCTAAAACTTTTTGAGCAGAATGACGTCAATACACATTAACAAGACAGCACAGATGCGCAACTTTAATTAGGACTTAATTTTATACTATAACCGACAGAATATATTCAAAGATAAAACCAACGTATAGATGAGTTCGAGTGAGGAGAATTTTATTTGGAATTGAGTGAACATAATAAATAAATTAGATTTAACAAAATATGATATCGTGATTTAACTTCATTGGGTCAAACTGCAAGCTTTTTAAAACAGTGAAAAGATCCATTGATTTCCGAAATCGAGGATGTTACTTCCCAAATTTCGAGAAAATATCTTAAGTAATAAATATGACTAGGTATAAGAGTTTAAGAGACCAAACTGTTTTATCATGTGCGAACATTTAAGCCAATTTTGAATGAATATTCTAGTCAGTATGTTTTTTAAGCTAATATAATATTACACCATTAAAGGTGGTGATGAGCAAACTTGTCATTGGATGGAATCGGAGGAAGATCAGAGAGAAATCGGTGTAAGGTGTAGATGTTTAAAATTATACAATGAGTTATCAGGGGGCATGATATACTTGAATGAATCATATGAAAATAACTTCGTAAATGAAACTTTATACCACAGCTCATAAGAAAGGCAGAACTGAGAAGAACGGAATTACTTTAGCAGATATTAATCGGAACCGTGAAACGAATAATTACTTTAGCAATTCTTTTATATAATTTTAGAAGAATATAGAATAGAGGACAACTGGTCAATTGAAAATTGAATGAAGAGCTTATTGAGCTTTAGTCAGATATAGGAGTTGTCATATACATGTATCAAATTGCTTATTTCTGTGCGTCAATGTTTAATGAGATAGAACAGATTTTGTGCATGTCTATCACGAAGTTTTTGAGAAGCATTCAATAAATAATTACTGACGATGCACTGGAATAATAATAGACCCTACGGACACTTGAAGCGTTTTAGGTACAAGAAATAAAATATTTTACTGAGCACAAGTAATGAACCAAGAAACAAGCTGCAGGCAGTACACTAGACTATGGTATACAAATAATAGGTAAGATTATTCTGGAGGATGGGTAGTAAGAACAAGCATTGCAGTGGTCACTGTACTTGGAATTTATTAAGCGATCTATAAAACAGTTATAGGTGAGGATACCAACGAAGTGAACTGGAAACCAAGGCATACACTTAATATTTGTAAGCAGTAGTATTATTAAGAAAGGTATAGTAAGGATAGATTTGGGAGATTAATAGGCCAGTTTACTTTTAACATCTCTGGTGTTAAAGTTTGATAAAAGTACTGAAAGATATATAGAGAATTTTTTGAAACAAGATACTTCGTATGGACTTTTCAAGCATAGCTTTTGAGAAGAGGTAGGTTCATGTCAGAAAAATTTTAGAATTCATGGGACTACTATTATTGACTGCATTGACCGAGGCGAATCAGTTGTATTATATATTTATACTACTTCAGGCATAAGCTTTTTGATAAGATTCCCACATAGGCTGAATGAAAAGAACTGCAATGCGTATAGGTGGAGTGGTTCTGGTTTTTATTAAAGTGGTTTGGCGGAATATGAAAACAAGTGTACAACTAAATGGCAATAAGTCATCATGGGAAATAGTGAAGAGTGTGTCCCAACAGGGTTCGTGCTGGGCCTATTGTTTTCTCAATAAATAATTGATTTAGATAGGGAACTTAAATGTAACGGCTTCTAGAGTTTTGCAGATAATCCCAAAGTGGCTACTCAGTAAGGAATAGTGAAGGATGTATAAAAGATATTTTGATAAACTTCTTGGTTGGGGCAGATAAGTGCAAAATTAATTTAATAGTAATAAGTGAAGGTTCTTCACTAGATTAAACTGTATAAAGTTTTTAACTACAGATATGAATGGGATGGCTTGAGTCTGTGGACAAAAAAAAGATTTAGATGTGATTATAAGCTAGTTAATTAAAAGTAGCTTAGTATCAGTGTTTGGAAGCAAGGAAAAAAGCTAATAAGATGCTAGTATAATAAATAGAATGTCGGTTTAACAAGAGTAAGCGAGGTTTAGTAAAATCTTGTTATAAAGATATGTTGGCAGTATGAGTATTGTGCAGTTGCACAAACTTTTTGGGCCTCTTATTTAGGAACAGGACTATAGATGAAGCTAGGAGGAGTGCATGTAGAGAAAAGCGAGGATGATTTTTGGGTTTAGAAGGGTAAGAGCTTGAGGAGAGGTTGAAGGAGTTAGAATGTTTTCTGTAGAAGGCGATTTCTCAGAGTGAACATGATACAAGTCTACAAAATATTTACTCTATTGATAATACACGGAGACCAATAAATTCCTTATAAGGTAGACCAAAACGGGAGACCAGGGGGACAGTAAGAAAAATTAAGAATGCATATGCCATCTTGATATAAGAAAGCATTCATTTCAGTATTAGGGTTGCCACTTTTTGAAATGGTTTTTTGCACTTAAGTAAGTTTGTCGAGTCCCGACTCAATTGCTACATTTAAGAAAGGATTGGATTGGTATGGATGGTTGGGTAATCAATATAGTACTTTTGACTAAGCAATTGGCGTTTTTTAGTTATCAGTTTGTGAAATTGCATGTATGACTATAACTTAATAAGCTTGTAATGTGGTTTTATCATGTACTCTAGCTATATTTTTTTTTCTAGTGACAGACTTTTGTGTAATACTAGTGTAGTTATTGGGCAGCCTAAAGGTTGCTTATGGATTTAAGGGAGCATGCTCGGTGTTTGGTTTCTATTTGGTTACTGGGAAGTCTCAGAGGCCCATGTGGCTTTCCTCCTGGCTCTATACTTTCTAATGTTCTATGTTTAAGGTAATCTTAGTTTACAAGTAGTGACTTTGTGACTAATCGCTTTTTCTGAGAGTGAATAAGTACTCAAATGAAGAGTTGGGAATAAACAATTCTTTTTGTAGAGGTTGCAATTGAAACAATTAGTTTTAAAAGAATGGGTAATTGATCATCATTTCTTGCCGTTTTTTAATATATTTTTTAATCTATATCGACTGTAGAAAAATATTGTTATGAATGTCATTGAAGATGAATGACCTAATGTTAATTAAGGTTGGTGGTAATCCGCTTCATCTGAGACAGTATTAGTTTTCCATTCATCATCCATTGTATATTTTTCAGCTAAATACTAAGACTAAAATAAGATGTGAGATATTTTTTTTAAGTCGATAGGTAATACAACTAAAATATTTAGAATAATGCAAAACGAACATGTTAATCATGTGAATGCTAATATATGAGCTCAAAGTGTTTGCACTGAGAAGACATGATAGATTGCACTGTACTGAGTGACATGTTTATCAACAGTCTATTAAGTATTAAACAGAAAACAACTGTTTTAATATATATATAATATATGATATATATATTATTACTATATATATATATTATATTATATTATATATATATATATATATATATTATATATATAATATTTATATATATATATATATATATATTATATATGTATATATATATTATATATATAAAAAAGAATAATTGGTGCTATTAAACTAAAATAATTAAAAAATCAAAACATTTAAAATCTACACATATACTTTAAAAAAAATAATGAAAACAATTTAGATTTCCACACACACACACACATAACAAACCTAACATATCATATTGAGCAATTATTTTTTAAATTTAAAATATCCTATATATGTATTTAAATACTAAAACAATTTTAAAAAAAATAATTGATGTTGGAAGTTGAATATATATATATTTTAATTATATATATATTTACACATATTATATATATTATATATATATATATTATCTAATTATTTATTATTATAATATATATATTAGTTATTAATATATATATAATATATATATTATTTATATATTTATATTATTATATATATAATATATATATATTATATTATATATATATATTATATTTACTATTATATATATATATAATATATATGGATAATATATACTATATATATACTTTATTAATAAATGAGTGTTTACTATTTGATGCAATAAGCTCTAAAAAAACGAAATTATACTCTGCTCTCTCTTCTCTCTCTCTCTTCTTTTAATAATATATATTATCTATATAATATCATAATATATATATATATATATATTATATATATAATATATATATATATATATATATATATATATATATATATATAATAATAAAGGGAGGAGGCATTGTATTTAAAAGTAGCTCAATTATTAATTTAATAAATAATTATCTATTATATATATATATAATAATATATATATTATATATATATATATATATAGCTTGTATATATATATATATTATATATTTTATAATAATATATTATATATATTACTATATAGGTATATATATATATATAATATATATTATATATATTATATATATATATTTATATTATATATATATATATATATTATATATTATATATTATATATATTATATATAATATATTATATATATAGTATAAGGCAGACGATAATGTCATCAACATCAGAAACCTAATGGCTAGTGGTTATGAAATAATAATAATTAATAATAATGAATAATAATAATAATAATTATATAATAATAATAATAATAATAATATAATAATAATATAATACTATATATAATAATGAATATAAATAATTCATGAAAAAAAAGTTTGGTGCAAACCTACTTCCCCCCCCTTTATTTTTTCCTATTGCCTTACCAGCAAATTTACTAAGGCACTAATCTTCCTCTATAAAATACAAAGGTACTCTCACGGTACCAACATTAGGGTTATTTTTTAACTGAAATTACCCCAAGGTTTGATTAACAAATAGAAAATTTTTAATTGGCTGCCACACAACACTAGATGTTACTATATAAATAAAACCCTTATAATATATTAATATATATATATATTATATTATATATATATATATATATATATATATATATTATATATAATATACTTATATATATATATATATATATATAATATATATTATATATATATATATATATATATTATATCATATAGAGAGAGAGAGAGAGAGAGAGAGAGAAAACAAGGGTTTAGTACGGAGTCTCCAACAATGGTTCCAGGGTTCAACCTCTCCGGATCTAGAAGCAATCCTAGAGTAGCTCCTCATAGATTAAGGTAATGCCGGAAAGTGGCAACTTTAATTGATATTATAGTATAGTATATATATATATATATTTATATTATATTTACTATATATATATTATTATAATTGTATATTATTATATATATATATCTATAGTATAATATATTTATTGTTGACTAAGTAAAGCATGTTTCCCTTACACCCACCAACCCCACTTTCCACCCTTTGTTGACTGGTAACCATCAGAGAATATAATTTGTGGCCATTAATGAGCACAAATTAAATGACCCCGGCAACGCGAGGAG
>JABUQX010065053.1:0-15000 GCA_015478945.1 Trachelipus rathkii
TACCAAAATAGATGCGCATCCATACTAATAAAAGATGCGATACGCATACAAATAGAAATGCCTTGCGCTACCCAAATAGAGATGCGCATGCGCATACCAAAATAAAGATGCGCATCGCATACTTAAATATAGATGCGCATCGCATACCAAAATAAAGATGGGGCGCATACCAAAATAAACATG
Organism: Trachelipus rathkii; assembly: GCA_015478945.1. Taxonomy (NCBI): domain Eukaryota; kingdom Metazoa; phylum Arthropoda; class Malacostraca; order Isopoda; family Trachelipodidae; genus Trachelipus; species Trachelipus rathkii. The sequence continues at coordinate 184 of JABUQX010065053.1, forward strand.
AGCAGCGCATACCAAAATAAGATGCGCATGTGCATACAAAAATAAAGGAGGCGCATGCGATACGCCAAAATAAATGCGCGTCGCATACCAAAATTCTATGATGCGCATGCGAATACCAAAATAGAGATGCGCAGGCGCATACCAAAATAAACATGGCATGCGCCCAAAATAGAATGCGCATGCGCATGCAAAAATAAAGACGCGCATGCGGCATACTAATAAAAGATGCGGGGCTGGCGCATAATATATATATTTTATATATTATATTATATATATATATATTATATAATTTATAGTAATATAATTAGAGATAATGGACTATATATAAATAGTGTATAAAGGTGATTAGTAATAATATAGTCCCTCTGAAAAAATTTATAATGAGTAAAGGTAATATACCACAAAGAGATTGGATGGTATAAAATTATTTAGTAGACTATTCAAGAAACCCTTTCTAAAACATGGTGAAAATAGTTAGAGGAATAATATTATAATAGAGCATGGTAAACATGATTAATTGACAGTGAGGAAGAGGATAACAAAAGGTGCGCTTCGTCTAGACTAAGGTCGATAAGTCATAAGAAGATAAAGTGATATAATCGCTTAGTCTCTTTGTTCGACAATAGCGAACGGCTGGCAAGGGTTCATAAGTGTGTAAAGAGCCTATGATACGTTCAGGAAAGGCAACTTTCAGAAATGATCCCAAAATGTGAATAAGAGGCGAAAATCTCAAGCGTGTGTGATTGGCAAACATAGTCGGCATAGTGTTTGCTGATCAAAAACACTTTTCAAAATTGCAATAAAAAGAAAATAGGAAACAGCCCAGGGACATGGAAAAAACTAGTTATAATGAACTAAAACTGAAGGAACGGAAAAAGAAAGAGGCGACGATTAGACTATGAATCGTAAGATGATATGAGCCAAGAAAACAATAAGCTGTCAAAAAATGAACATCAGTAAGACAAGAATAGGGTTGCATAAAAGTTGCACCTAAAATGAGAATGGAAAGTCAAGTATATTAGTCTAGCGGCAGATATTCATGTTCCTGAGTAGAGACTCAGAAAAAAATGAGCCCTGACCCAATGTCCCCCGAAAAAAAAGATTAAGTGGGTCACCCTCAATAGAGACCAGCCTGAGCCCCTGAATTTTCGAAAGAACAATTAGATGAAGACGAATGATCTGGAGCAAGAGGAATGCCCATGTCTCAAGTTATGCTGCCCTCAATGAACATCGGACTTCTGTCTACGCAAACAAAAAACGTTGTTGAATTCACAAAAAGTAAGTCCCTACAAGGCCCTAAAGAAGCCAATAAATAAGAGAGACCCAGACCCACCCAAGTCAGAAACGCATTTGCGTAATACACAGATGGGGCCTCGATGTCTCCAAAGCATTCCCGCTGCTCGATGGACGAAAAGTAGGATGAAACAGCTTGTCGGATACTCCCAAGTTATTCGGGTGCGTAGAAATGTTAGGATTGCCCAACAGATAAAACTAGCTAGTGACATTTCCAGATATCATGTAGGTACATCCATTCAGCGTTGGTTCCCCAGTAATCAAAACTCAAGGTAAGGATCTCTGAAGGATGTATTGAAATGAAAATTCTGTAGTTTTATTGAACGAATCGCAGATCTACAGCCACAAATACACAATTATATCGCGATGCCTATGCTGGAGAAGAATAACGATGAAAGCAAGAAGTTAACCCAAATAATCACACAAGTTGATAAGTTACACTCTGTAAAGAAGCCACTTCGACCCCAAAAACTACATATGAAGGGCATGTGGATCTGCAACTTTTAGATGAGAAAAAAAACAAGTGACCAAGGGGCGCAACTTTCCCAGAGGGGATCCACCGAGAGGAATTAAAATAAGTGTTTTGAGGAAGACAACTTAGAACCCGATCTATCCCCAAAATAGGGAAGCACCCCTACCTTAAAACACAAACAAAGTCTCTGCTATATTTTAAATGCCTCCCACCGAAACAACAAACCCATCATACATTTTCAGCCAATTTCAGGTCTGTAGTTGATGTTCCTAAACAATTACAGAAAGGATCTTCCAATTCTGGACACAGAGGTTGCTAGGTATTTACTAAAAATTGGCGCTGCAAAATAAAACAAGACAGTACGGAAGCCCAACAAAAATGAGGCAGTCAATAGCCACCAATATCAAGAGGTATTATCAAAAAACTGCCAAAAAAGCCGAAAGGGTTCCTTAACAACAGACAAAATTGTGGCTCCAAAAAAGCCCTCTCAACAGGTAAGTAATGGTTACCCATCTAGACTCTCTCCCGGCTGAGCTCGTTCAGATCAACACCGCAACTGAAAATGATTAAGGCGTTTATGGATACGCCACTTAAATACAGTACCTGAACTTCTAGCCCTAGTTCATATCCCAAGCTCCCACGAAACCCTGTCGTCAAATTGGTGCAAAAAGTTCTAATTATCATTCTAACTAATGGTATCTCGCGCCAGACAGAGATTCAAAAACTTTGTCCTTCTGCACCACTTGACAGAGACATCAAAGCAAAACCAGGCTCTGCTCTCATAGAGACAAACCCTAGTTGTGTTCATCTCAGATAAGATTTGCATAGCTAATCCTTTTTTCCTAGGGTCTCCTTAATGCAACGGGGAAACAATCTAAGCACAGATTTTCCCATGATCGAACACCACCTCCTCTTCATCGAATAACCAAGAAAATTCCCAACCCACCAGATTGTGCGAGAGCCTCTGCTGTTTGCTTTTGATCCGTAAAAGGCTACTCAGACTCAGAATTCTCACACGTTCCCACTCTGTCCGTAACCATGGTTACTATTTAGACGGTGGAGATACCTATCCTAGCTCTCCGCGACCTTCCTCGTTCCCGATCCACTTTATGTCCAGAATATTCGACTTACAAATTTTGATCTACAACTAAACAGACAAATTCTCCAACGCAATCGAACCATGCCGTCATCCTCTGCGCATCGCTGAAACCAAATAGTGCGTATAAGAAATGCGGTTCCTTCCGCGGCCTTTCTACTAGGGTCTTCCCTGTGCGTTCCATACTGCTCGACATCCTCCGAAAGCCTCCCAGCTTTCCAATCAAACTACCCAAAGCAAACATTCTCGACCACGACCAAATACCGCTTTTCAACCCACCTACAGACAACCACATCTGGATTTTCGATGAGCCCCTCTTAAACCGTGAACTAATGCCGACCGGACCGTTGTTTAGAAAGGTCAAAGGACATGTCAAGGAACCTCTCACTCTATACTGTATATCTGGCTATAGTAAGAGTTGTTTGTTAAATAAAAAAAGATTCAAGGTAAAGTTTGGGTATGAAAACAAATCTTGAAGAACTTACGTTTGTTAACACATTTCAGTTTGATCGGAAGAGAGCACCAAAATTAAAGTGGTTCAACAGTCTGAATCCGACTCACCCCGGCCTTGATTGTTTGGCAACCTCGTCGAACGTAATCATATAGTACATGTCATGTCAAAATGATGTTATAGTTTATTATAGATAATTAATTTATAATTATCAATAATTGATTAAAATGATTAATGAAATAGATATAGATTTATATTAGATATTGTATGAATAAAATATTATATTATGATTTTAATTATTATGATTTAAATTTTAAAATTATATTAGAGATATTAAATTAAGGTTAATGAAATTTCTATAATATATATATATTATAATTAATTATAATTATTTATTTTAAGATATTATAAATTATTATATATTAATATATTATGTTAATTATTAAATTAATATAAAATTAGAATTAGTGCTTGATGCCTATGCTAAAATATGAGATAGATGCGACTTTTGAGTTGTTATTAGGTTATGATGTTATAGTTAGTTAGTTTGTTGAGTGTGTAAAGGTTAGTTTAGTTAGGCTTGTCTTAATGTTTAGGTAAGTTCAACCTGTATCCAAATTAATATACGAAAAAAACTAATTTTTCACAAATAAGGAAAGATATATCCAACATTTTAATACTTTATATATTTTTAACATTCGTATTCACAAATAACTTAGGCTATGCAATATCTCTAGTCCAAATATAGCATGCCTGCATCATACAAAATAAAGAATGTGCGCTATTCATACCAAAATTGGAACGATGCGCAGCGCCATACCGAAAATAGAGATCGAGTGACGCATACTAATAAATTAAGATTTGCGAGCTAATTATGCACATCACAAGAATAGATATGCGCATATGCGTGCGACGCAAAGATAGATAATAATGTCGCATAAGGATCATACTCCAAAAATAGAATACTAGTCTATGTGTTTTATTATCCAATGATATGAAGTATTGCGCATCCCAATCCCGCCCATAGTATACATTCGTTCTCTCGCGGCATCTCCGAGCCTAATTCTACAAGCATTGCGTCTGATGCGCCATACTCAAAAAATAAGATAATCATCGCATGCGACTCATTAAACATAAATAAAGGTGGGATGCGCATGAGTTAGGATAAGCTCCTATGCTGCATATACCTCCAGAGAATATAGAAACTGTCTCGTATTATCTCTATCATAATAATGATTATATTATGCTCTATCTGCTATATTCTCTATTATATAATACGCTTGTGGGCGAATGGACCAAAATTAGTGATGAGCATGCCGCCATACCTACAGTACAGAGCGCGTGCGCCATACCAAAATTAAACAGCGCGATGGCGCATGATCCAAAATAGAGAGCGCATGCTAAAATTAAATAGCACATGCGGCATTACCATATAAAAGATTGCGCAGTGCATGCCAAAATTAGAAATGCGCGTTGCGCATACCAAAATTAGAGAGCGCTTTCGTATATATATATATATATATGCGCGTGCGCCATACAAAAATAAAGATGCGCATCGCATACCAAAATACAGATTGCGCGTGCCGCATACAAAAATAAAGATGCGCTTGCGCATACCAAAATAAACATGCCGTGCGCATACCAAATAAACATGGCATCGCATACAAAATAAGATGCGCAGCGCATCAAAAATAAAGATGCGCTGTCGCATACCAAAATAAGATGCGCGTGCGCATACCAAAAATAAATGCGCATGCGCATAAGAAAATAAAGATTGCGCATGCGCATACAAAAAAAAGATGCGCATGCGCATACCAATATAAAGATGCGCATACGCATACCAAAATAGAAATACGCGTGCGCATACCAAAATAGAGATGCGCATGCGCAAACCAAAATCATGATGCGCCATGCGCATACCAAAATAGATGCGCGTGCGCATACAAAAATAAAGATGCGCGGAGCCAGCATACCAATATAAAGATGCCAATACGCAACCAAAATTGAGTATGCGTCTGTTCTCAACCAAAATCAGTATGATGCGGCGGTGGCTGCCATACAAATATAAACATGCGGCATGCGCATACCGAAAATAGCATCGCCGTGCGCAGACCAAAATAAGATGCCGTGGTCTGCGAGTACAGAGAAAGAGCAGGCGCAGACGCATACCAAAATAAACTGGATGCGCGGGGCGCATACCCAAATGAAACAGGCGCGGGGGATGCGCATACCAAAATAGAGATGCGCGTGACAAATGACCAAAATAAAGAGTCGCATCGTACAAAAGTGAGAGACGCGTGCGTAGCCCAAATTATGGAGCGCATGCGATACCAAAACAGAGGCGGGGGGCGCAGACAAACAATAAAAGGATGCCGCGATGGCGGCAGATCAAAGTTTAAAGACGCAAGTGCGCAGAACAAGAGTAGAAAAGTTGCGCGGTTGCGCAACAAAGAGAGATTGCCGGTGCGCAACAAAAATAAGATGCGCGGCGGGCAACGCAAGTATAGCAGGCGCTTTATGCGCATACCAAAATATATGGCAAAAGAAAGAGGGCGCAGGCGAGGTATGGGTGTAGAGCATAGGAAAATGCGGTACACCTCGTCGTTAGACGAATGCGTTCAAATCCCCACTGGGCCCCAGAAGCGGGCCCTCAGCCCTCATTAAAATACGATAGTGTTTCCGTAAATATAGATCGAAAGAATTTGGTAGTGGAGGATTCAGAAGTTGAGTTTTCCTAGAAAATTACAGTAGATATGTGAATCTTGTGGAAGTGGACTCCACGGCACCGAAGAGCGTAGGAGTCAACTTCCGATAGGGGCACGAGTTAATAAAACATGCAGCTTATATACACAAAGTGTCACGTAGTGTCTTCTTATTAATGGTTATCGAGGTTTCGTATTAGAGTATCGAATATGATGGGTTAAGCCGTATGTAGGGTTGTACTAGGACCCCATATTAGGAGGGATCTCGATTAAAAAAAGAGTCACAGAGTAGGAAAAACAGAGCCGAAGGAGGAATGAAAGAAAGAATGAAGGAAGAATAAAAGAATAGGAATATTAGAATTGAAAGAAGGAATACGATCTCAAGAGGAGTAAGGAGTTGAACACATCACTATACTCAGTGCTGGCTCACGGTACAGTTGCACGAGTTATTAAATTTGTGGTAATTGATGAACTGAAATGATATTATATATTATATATGTTTTCGAGTATTGTAAGATTTTCGAAAATATGGTTTAGACCTACAAGATTATAAGAACTAATTCTTTTCTTTTTATGTTTATTAACTAAAATAATTTACGTTTTTACATACTAAAGCAGTAAATCACTATCAAACACCTACATCTACCTTTCATATATCACCCTCTGTCCAATTGTGATATTAGATCTATTGTAATTAATAGTCATTAATTTTTACTAATTAATATGTAATACGTTTTACATACCCTAAAGCAATAAAATCACTAAAATTATATGCCTTGTCCTTCCAACCTCCCTCAGGACCATCTGTGATCTATTGAATCTATTGATTATGGGTACAGTTATTTCGAGTATCATTTTGATAAAACATAACATAAATACAAGTTCTATATTTTATTAACAAACATCAAATAGAAATATAATGTTGTACGTATCAAGTTTTAACTAGAATAAAATTCGTATTTACTTAGCATCATCTGAACTTTATGAATAATAATATACCACCCATACCGAGAATTAACTGATAGCCGTCTTAGACAGGAAATAAATGTTGATAAACTGTTTAACACAAATTAGTTTCACAATAAGACTTTAAACTACCGCTAAGAGGTACACTACATCTACTAGAACTACAAAGATAAGATAAATGTAACTCTCCAGCACTGTAGTGTCGAAAACGTGATCTGCAAATCATAAACAAATGTTAGAAGTGAACGATATAACACTGAGTGTGGAGTATGTTAACCAAAATAACCGTATATACACAATAAACAGTCGTCTAGAAACGGTTAAAATAACAGACCACACATAGAAGGATAGTACTCTCTAACGGAAACTAAAAGTATTTCACATTAATAAAGCTAATGATAAGATCATCTTAGAACTAGAATAATGTACAAAGGTCAAACCAGAAACATATCTTAAGCAGAGAATAATGCTAACCTAAACAAAGAGCACACATATTTAACCAGCGATATAATACTACTATGGGTAGAAAAGTACAAACAAAGTAAATGATTTTTATTTAAGTGCAAAAGCTAAACTATGAACATAACATATTAACACACAACTGCCGTATGAATAAATCCATCTTTTGCTTATAACCCAACCATCTTAAACAACTAATGCAGTACAATAAGGGGCAGTTAAAACTATGTTTCAAGTGATAATAACATATAATTTTCCAATAAAAGAACAATAATAAAATTAATCATTCATACAATAAGAAAGTTTTTATAATTAATATATAAAACCATTACTAATCATAGAGTGGTCATAGGATTCTGTTAAATTAAATTGAGACTATAGATTCTATATGTTTTCACAGAGATTCAACTACATTTCACGAGGATGTAAGCATAAATACAATCTTGCTGCACTACCATTTTGTCATGTATTAATTATCTTATTACAAAGCACAACTCAGCATCGCACTTCCCGCCAGCTGAGAATAAAAACGTATCTGATTATAGTTAATTAATACAGTTTCTGTTATATACATGCTAATATGAGAAAGGAATCCACTATAATGAATTCAGTGTATAAATCGTAGATTATGCTACACATGAGCTATATATTATGAATAAGTCCTCGATGATATGCAACCAACTTTAGAAGAGACTTATAGTCGTTTTTCAATGTTTAAAAACACCAAAGTCTGTTTAAATTTTAATATGTTTATGCCAATAACACCCATAGTATTGAAGTGCTGTGCTTTTTCTTGATATCTAAAAATAGCAGGTTCGCTGTGGCGCATGTTTACTCAAATATTGAGGATGTGCGTCTTTTTTAGTTTTACCAAATTTATTTATCACTAGTGGGCGCGCCCCCGCCATCCTTATGCAGGTAAAAACTAGCTCTTTTTTTTTTTTTTTTTTCTTAATTGCGCAATTTGTCCAAGAAAATAGACAGTGAAACCTGGCGACTCAACACGCTACGCATGAATGTAGGGTACGGTCATTAGTTTCGAACTAGATTGAGTACTAATAAATCAGCTACTCATTATAACGAAGATTATGAATCAGATGTGACAGTGAGAAAGCAACATCTATTCTATTTAATAGCCGCTCAATAGCTGTAACTCTGATTTCAATCAAGAGACGATGTCATACAGTATATAGAGTATAACTACTCACGCCTTTTACTCCTAAGCTTTCGAAGGAGTTTCAGATAATATATGAGTATAATTTCATTTCTAGGTCAGTCTCAATAACTATAGGGGATCTATTCATAGACCACTACTGATAATTGGAACACAGTAATATATTGCTCATCCATTCGTATTTTAAACAGAAAATAAAAATGAATGTAATAAAGACAGATCGGTTGAGATATTACACAAAGAATCCTCGTTAAGAAGGACGTCTATGTAGAAGCAGGAACGAGTGATTTTATCATCACTATCACAACAGCGAAAAATGTATATACGAGGACGAAAATTCGTAATGATGATTAATAAACTTCATAGGTAATGAAGGATATCTTTACTTTCACCCAATTCAGAAAGAAAAGAATTTACGAATGAATCCATATCCAGTACATAAAGGGTATAATACTATTCTCGAGGTAGTTCGGAAAGCCTGTTGTTGGATTGTTGTTGAGGTTAGTTGAGGACTGTATGTTGTTATTGTTGTTGATTGATGAGTAGAGGATAGGGCGGGTGGAAGATTAACAAAAGAGTGAAAGGAGGCGGCGGGGCAGAGCAGAGAATGAGAGTGGGCGGCAGGGCGCAGTGACCAGAGAGATGTGAAGTGTCGTAGTGCGTGTCATAGTTTCTCACACTTCATGTTTATCCACCAAATGAGATCTAATGTAATGCGAGCTACTGATCCGTAGCGACGAAGATACATACATAACGATAAAATAGGTACCACCATCAATAAAGGCTAGACATATGATAACCAAATGAAACATAACCAGAAATAAGTTGCTCGTACCAATCGACACACAAAAACCTAGAACCACACCTATAAGAGTCCGACTCTGAAGAAGAAGCTGTCTAATAGACCAAACAAAAAGAAGCACAGAGTGCGATGCAACTAGTGCCAACATAGTGACTGAAGTAAAAATCTAAACACGATTACAGGAAAAACGTCAGCCGTATCTCAACAACATTATTCTTTACACCAAAAGCAAGTGTATCGCGGATAAAGGCGATCAAAATGCTAAGTTTATATTTTACCTCTTTATAAGATTATCCTCTTTCATGTAGGACTACACGCCTCCGTTTCAAGAGAATCTAACACAATGAAACTATAGAAAAAAATATGCTTCTATCGTCGGAATAAATTACTTGCAATAATAATATAAGAACTTTTTCAGGTTCCTTATTAGAAGTAATTAATGAGAACACAAAATGGATGACGGTCTGGGTACCCGCAGACCAAAAGTGAGAGAAATGTACACGAGGTGAAATTTGACCAGCACGCACTGTATAGCATTAGAGCAAAGAGATCGAAAGGTATGAAATAGAAAAGCAACGTACTGGGCGGAGTGACCAATATGTAAACGTCCGAGGGGATGCAGCATTGTCTTGAGGCCCAACTCTTAAGTATCAAAAACACTCGTTAAGAAGCGACATTGCACGTTAATGTAATAGATCTCTAATGTAACCGACTCATACCATGTCTTTCTACAAACCAATAAAAGATAGCTAGTATTGCACTCAGACGTAAGATGTTCTTCTATTATGTCTATATATTATAATATATTTATCATGCTATAAGCGCAAAATTGTAACTTCAAGAATGAACTACCTGTCTCGAGAACTGAGAGCCCCCCCATAGTTAGAAGAAACGCACACATAAACATGGCTAAACGAGCATGACAAATAATTGGAGACAGGCATATCTCTGTAAAGAAGAGTGTGAAACTGCATGATGTGGAAAAGAGAAGAAATAAAATGACGGCAAGTAGCAAAGGTATTCGATATAGAAAGATAACTATTTTCCATGCACTGAGAGAGATCTGGACGTCACATCCAAATAGAGAACTTCGTATAGTAACGCCATTTTCGAATGCGTGCAAATGTGATCATCTCCGAGAGAAGAGACCACCGGTCGCGGAGACAGTGAGCGGTCTATGTTAATAAAGGGTCAATTGGATCCGTCTAATATACCAAGGCAATAAGAAAAGACTATAGGCATGACGGAAATCGGTCATGAAGGCGATTATATATGAACCTTCTCCACTATTATGTGAGCGAGCGCATGAATCAGTCACCTAACCGCGGAAAATACGTAATGTAAATATCAGCTAATATGTAACTTATGTCTATTAACAGGTATACCTCGATACAAGAGATTAAAGAAGCGCGAGACACTTTTACCAGAATTCAGAGAACTCAGCTACAGCTAACACGAAGTGGAGTTCGCATGATGACTAAGGACAGACACAGAGAGTAAAAGTACCAAGTAAATACGATGCCTTTGAAGCCCCCAATTAACTCCTCAAATGATGATTATTCGCACAAATGCACTGCGTCTACATAGACTCAAAAGATAAGTCATATCTAGACAGCAGGGCTGGCCTACTCGGCCTAGTATGACATAGTTCAAAAGCGTCGGCGTGTTCCTTATTTTCAGGAACTAACTACCCAGTAGAGAATATCAATATAGACAGCCAACCTAGATTATAATGTTGACCCGCCACAAAGCGCAAAAAAAGAAACCCTAAGATAGACGCTGCCGCGGTAATCGAAATGACGTCAAGTAACATCGTCACCAAAAAATTGCAGACAGTGCACTGCACTAATAGCAAAAGAGAGTAAAAAAAGAGTAATCTAATGAGGCATCCTATTACAACTCACGGTAATATGCTCCACTTTTCTAACTTTTCAGTATATTTAAGATCCTGTTTTATCAACATTAAATGAGGCGCTAGCATGCATCTTGCAAGAAGTAACCAAAAAAATACACGACTAGACGACCAAGAGTGCGGCACACAAATATCTAATACAATTACACCAACATCTTGACAGCTTCAGGAAAATCTAACAACATAATCATTGCAATCAAGGTGCTATCGCATAGCGTTCAAATTGAGAGAGAAATTAGTGACGAGCTATATCGCGGGACTTAATGGAAAGCTAAAGTACGAGATTAGCACAAAATTACTAGAGGAGCAAACCTAACATTACTCCAACAAATAAAAATATTAATCACTAAGAGTACAACGTTGATCTAACATGTAACGTCGGTGGTTCACAGTTAATATCATTAATAAATAAACTCATTCTTTCTCTAAAAATCTAAGTGTTATTTTCACATTTTATAGTAATATTTAACATAATCTAACCTAAGTTTTGTCCTTAAAAACGTTTTTAATTATAGAGAGAGAAGAAGGAGAGAGAGAGAGATAGAGTAGGAAAGCAGAAATATAAGAAGACGAAACCTCTAGACTTTGACAAAGGGTAGAATCTTGAGAGAGCTGTGTAAATGGAACAACCTCAGAAGTGTAAGACAAAATCCATACAGGAGCGAACGACACAACTATGAAGATAAGACAACAGAGGTAGTACGACAACAGAGGTAGTACGACAACAGAGGTAGTAGTACCCTTGCTCTCAGAAGCTTCTTTAGAAAGATAAGTAATTGATCCATCCCCTTAAGTTCACGAAATTAGAACTAGCAACAATTTTAAGGAGAAATGACGATTTGATTTGTGCGTTTCGGAAGGTATTATAGTTGTGTGAAAGATTATGTCAAGTAGTATAATGATAGTATTGAGTTTTTGAAGTATCGGAAACAACCTTGTTCTCAATGCCCAATTAGAAATTCGAGAAAGATTAGGAAGTAGCGAAGTAGCTGCTCCAAGGTTGCCATTCAACCTCTAGGGAGGAACGTCTTTCAAAATAAAAGGAATATTGAAGGGTGGAGACGTCAGCATAGGGGTGGATAGGTAAAGAAGTAATGGAGAGGTCATCAATGAAAGTAGAGAGAGAGTTAGAAAGAGGATTGAACTCTAATAAATACTACTATTTATAGATTAAAAGGATGAACTGTGGCCATCTACAACAACTGCTATAAATCGACCGGAAAAGAAGTCAGATAGAAGGTCACAAAGAGAATTACAGATACTGAAGAAGGAAGTTTAAAAATCAAAGCCTTGTGCTAGACTCTATCGGATGCTTTCGATATTTCTAATTTCACAACAAAAGATTTACTCAAATGTCGATGGGTTGAGGACCAAGAATCATAAGGAAGAAAAAGAAGGTCACCAGTAAAGAGTGGCAATTGTTGAGATTAGCGTCATGTGACGGAATATCGATTTTTTTCCGATAATCGTTTTTTAACTATTTTGTCTACTTATGTTTGATGACGTAAACATCGTTGTCATATAAAATGCTTTTCGTTTATGATAAGATTTGCTAGGTAGGCACAGATTTTCTGTGTATGCTTAACAAAACTTATAATAACCTAAACGCAATAGTTTCTAAATCGAATTTTAACCTTAAATAAAAAATAATTGTATTTCGTATTTTTTTACCCACTTGGTAACGTTGCAAAGGTTCTTTATCGAAAAATCGATTATCGTTACAAAAAAATCGATTATTTTACATTATGCTAATCTCAACAATTAACTAAAGAGTTTCTTACGAAACCCATACTAGAGACCAGAGATAAGATTGGAAGAACTGAGATGTTTCCAAATCTTCTTGTTAGAGATAAATTCTAAATTCTTAGTAAGAACAGGTGAAAATGAGACGCTAATTTAAAGACTGAGAGGGAGGGTTACCTTTTTTCGTACTAATCCGAATGAGGGTAGTAGTAAGGAGTCAACAGTTGACCGGTGACAGTTTTGTCACCCTCCTGTCACCCTGTCAATACAGACATATAATTTCTGGTACTTTTTTAGTACTCAGCTACCTTCCTGGGTACCTTTTATGTCTGGCGTTTTCAATATGGGGGCTGCCCCCAGGGGACCCCCTCTTCACGTACGTTCGCCAGCTACTTTATGTGTGTCTGTACGTGAATAAGGGGTTCCCTGGGGGGCAGCCCCCCATTGAAAACGCCAGACATAAAAAGTACCTAGGAAGGTAGCTGAGTACTGAAAAAGTACCAAAAATTATATGTCTCTATTGACAGGGTGACAGGAGAGTGATAAAACTGTCACCGGTCAACTGATGACTCCTTACTACTGTACTACTGAGGGTATCTTCCAGCAGGAAGAAAAGGTCGAAGGAGATAGACAGACACAAAATAGCTTACCAAGTAGGGTACAAGTTCGGAAGAGCAGGTTTTGAGAACAGAACCACAGTTTGAATACTCTTTGAACGGTACGCCATCTTAGTGTTAAGCTCAGAGAGATGTAAAGTAAGGCCTTAGAAAGGAATTACAATAATTAGGCATAAATGAGTAGAAATAGTGTAATAGAAATAGAAATAGTAATAATAATAGTATATAGTAATAATAATAGCAGTAATAGTAATAATAGTAGAAATAGAATCACCTAAAGTGGAAAAAGAGGCAAAGGTTTAAGCAAAGAAGTACAGCTTCAGCAGGAGGTATAAAGGCAGTTGTGCCTTTATAATATACTTCAGGAGAGAAAGAAGAATAAGCAAAGTTAGTTAGAGTTGACATTCTTTAAAATAAATGCCAGAAAAATTGTGAGGAAAAGGAATCAGAAATACTATGGCATTTTCAACAGAGAAATGAGTTGTTGTATAAAGGATATATTTTGTGCGATATTTGAGTGAAATATAAGCTGCATAAATTTCTGGTGTTTGAAAATGACGGTAATTTTTAAGTGTAGCCTCACTGTGACAGATAGCACGAGAGCAAGCAAAGTTAAACCAAGGTTTACCTGAAAGGAAATAATATGGAATATATGCCTCCATGCAAGAGAGAATCTCTTCTGTTATGCCCTCTGCACACTTCGAGGTGGCCTCTCCCACAGAGGTAGAAATCATTCCATGGGATACCAAAGAAGTTCGATTTCAAGTCCTAGGAATTTGCTGCATCGAATTGCCATAAACGCTTCCTCGGCGTATGCAAGGGTTCAGATAAATGCTAATAGAATAGATCATTCAGTAGTACGTTGATCTTTCTATAATAGCGCTTGAAGCTCTTGTATAAATGGAACAATAGGCACCGAAGTGCCATAAATGCTTCCTCGGCGTATGCAAGGGTCTTTCCTGTAGAACACTTGAAGAATGTAATCGGAGGAACATAGAGGAGAAAAGAGAAGAACGATAAAGGTAACGTCTAGAATGTCGGAACATTTCCAGGACTGCCAGGGATACGAATTGGGATCCGCACTATCAGGTCGAGGTCATTCTGGATAGAGAGTGGAATTCAACTTCGCC
>JABUQX010065053.1:20000-43324 GCA_015478945.1 Trachelipus rathkii
TTCGCTTATGAGGAAAAACAGATGCGAAACACAAAGATTCAAGGGTTTGACAAACCCCTCATGTGTGGAGCCGCCTTAACAGAGGTTATTTCGAGTCCGTGGAATACCTCATCTCAAACTCTTTCTAACCTACTGCTCATGTTTGACACCAAAATATCTAAGAACTCATTTTCTTTCTCTTTTAAATATATCTAACTACACTTATTCTATAATTTCCCTTCCAAACATCATCAACATTCCCATAGAACGTCTCGAAAATCACGAATCTCCCAACTTTGCTGTTCTATGGTTTAAGATCTCTCAACCTATTACTGCAATAATATTGTGCTTCTGTTGCTCTTCTTCTAAAGGAACAGATTTTCTTGACATTTACTTCTTCTCATTAGACTTACATCTTCTCATCCAAATAGTGAGGTCCTCTGTTTAGGAAATTCCAATGTACAGAACACTGAATTGTTGGGGTCCTCTCATACCGATCCGAGAGGAGAGGTGGCCGAATCATTCAGCATTCTCAATGATTTGGAGCACTGATTAGAGAACCGACATATATTCTGAATCGTCCCAACCAATATTTGAAAACCCTTTGCGTATGCTTCATTACTAGTTAATCTCCCTATAATCACGCCATCTTCTCTCCTCTTGGTAACTTTGACCCCAATCTTATATTTATTAATTTTAATGCTTTCTCTCCAACAGTTCTCAACAGCTCCATTTTTCTAAGAATATTTTCAGGTATTTTAACCGGGCTAATTGTTAGTTTTTGCGTCGGTTTTAAGCTAACTATTTCTGGAGTGATTGCTTTGACCTGAAGACGCTTCAACTTCTGTCCATAAGGTGGGGGCTGTAATCGTTGATACAATGAGCAAGTTTATTCCTTCTTCGCCTAGATTTTTCTCTCCTCGAAATTAGGGTTCGATCGTGTGATTATTCTCACGTCATTTTATTCTCATTATACTCTCGGTAATATTCATGCAATTCAGAATTGTTGGATGTTCTGCCACACTTGTTTTGACAAAATAAAAATCCTTAGCCTTAACTAAGGTTGGCCGACGCACCAAGTGCAGTGCGGTGGGGTTCGCCACATAAATCCAGTGTAGGTGTGGTAAGTGGTGCGCAATGAAACATAGAGTCGGTGCTACAAGATTGTAATTTTCTAGGTTAAAAAAAAATAATATTACAAGAATGTAATCAATACATTCATAAGGTTTTGTTACATTACTTGATCAAATTACTCTTACGGATATCAATACCAGTTTCTACGATCCAGGTAGGTATAATTTAGAAGACCATCTAAGCTCGTATAATATCAAATAAAATTCATTTGAATAACCTATCATCAATCAACAATATTAGGGTCCAAAGTAGAAGGCGTCATAAAGTAGATTGAGTCTATATTATCTTTTTAGATGGTATGGAGACTCATTATTATACCCCGTCGTTAGTTCGAACTATTAGACAAGGTCTTCAATCTACTGCATTTTTATAGGTGACAGTACTGTTCTCATATTTATAGGTAGTTTTCTGCATTCTGTAATCTTAAAGGCCCCATATAATGGAGTGACGCTATAGAAAAACGTATTCATAATAATCAATAAAATTTCCTAGTGATGCATCCCGCCATCTATACTGATAGCTTATATATAGGCATGAGGTATAGTGTAAATAGGTTAATAAGTATTACGCTAAGTTGACGGCTTCGTAGCTTTATCGTTATATAGGTTTAGGTTAGAGTTAAGTATTAGATATAGGTTAGTGATACTTATATTATGTATCTAGTATTAAGCGTTATTGTGATAAAGTTTGTAAAGTCATAAGTTATAAAGTTTAGTTTAAATGTTATAGAGTATATATATAAGTTAAAGATTAAAGTTAAAGTTAAGTTATAAGTTATAAGTTATAATTTATAATAGTTAGTAATGTTAAGTATTAATTTAAGTTTAAATAATAGTTTCTAAAATTAGTTATATTAGTTATAAAAGTTATAAGTTATTGAAATAAATGTCCTCATCCTAGATGAATTTCGTAAATTAAGTAGTATAGATTTTTTTTTTATATCAGAAAGTTCGATCAATTTTATACTCAAGGTATCGTAACCAATATATTATTTAGTATTTACTTTACTATTCCATAGGCTATTACACAAGTAGCTGATTTGATAAGATCAATCTGAGAAGACCATAAAGAAACTTATATGAAACTTGTTAAATACCTGTCTCAAATTATTTATACTTATCCTCTTTTGAGAATGCCGATTATTTAAGCTTTTGCCTATTTTATATGTTACACAAAGGTAAGTCTCTTTATGGTGTGTGTAGTGTGATGTGTGTCTCTTTACTCTTATCTCTATATTACTCCTCTCGTCTCTCATTCACTATCCTCTTCATCTCATCTTATCCTATATCTCTCTCTCTTCTCTCGTCTCTCTCTATCTATCTCACTCTCTCTCTCTCTCTCTACTATCTATATCTCTTTCATTATCTCTCATCTATCTACTCTTTCTTAGTACAACGTTTACCCATTGTATACCTTTAACTAAAAAACCCTATACATAGCATCAAATCATATAGCTATACGCTCAGTGACTGTTACATGAATTTTGTTGAATAGTAATAGTAATTACTAATCATTACAGCTTGTTCGTTTTAGGTTCTTACTTTTACCAGTAATTTCATTTTCTTATGGAAATCTTAAGATTTCTGTATAATATCCTGCTGATAATTATATTCTACCTTACTAACTTTGAGGACTGTACATCTGTGTCAATCTGCGAAATAGTATATTTCGTTATGTATGGATGTTATAAATAGTGAGATCTTTCATTTATTAGAACATAGATCACCTTATCAACTACTCTCTTGAATATAGAACTCTATGACTTAAGTTAGAGCCATGTTATATATATATATATATATATTATTATATTTATATTATATTATTATATATAGTTATATTGGTGTAATATATAATATAAATATATATATATATATATATTATATATATATTAATATAATTAATACTATATATATATATAATATATATCTATATATATATTAATATTAACTATATATATTATATATAGATATATTATATATATATTATATATATATATATATATATTTATATATATATTATATATTGTATATATATGTAAATATATATTATATATATACTAATATATATATTATTGTATATATAATATATTATAAATATTATATATTTATTATTAATATTATTATTCTATTTGATTATTTAATATTTTAAGATTTTTATATTAAATTTATTTAATATAAATATTTTATATATATAATATATATATATTAATAATAGATATCTACATATAAAATATAATATATATATATATATAATTAATATATATATATATATATATATATATATTATATATATTATATTTTATATTATATATATATATATATATATATTATATATATTAATATATATTAATATAATAATTAATATATATATAATGATATATATATAATATATATATATTATATATATATATATATATATATATATTTATATTATTTTATATATAATATTATATTAAATAAATATATATAAGAAATATTATGTAGGTATATTTGACAATTTTTGCCATTTTCTCTATAAGTTTACTGCATCGTCAATAAATATATGATAGCCTATTACTTATAATTGTGAGTTTTATAGAAAAATTGGCAGTATAAAAGATTGATTAATATTTCCTAATCGGGATAATTATAATTATAAATGCTTCAATGATTATTCATATATATCATTATATAATATATATATACTATATATTATATATATATATATATTATATATATATATAATATATAATTATATAATATATTAATAATATATATAAATAGGTGAAGAGATATAGTAATATATATATTTATATATTATATATTAATTAATATATATTATATTAATATTATAAAAATTATATAATATATTGTATTATTTATTATAATATTAATCATTATTATATATATCTAATTATATATAATAATATAATATATTATTAAAATAATTATATATAATATATCATATTGAAAACCAAGGAAGAAGCAAGAAACTGATATTTTTAACCTATGTTATCGTTCAATAAGAATGTGATATTACTTATTTCTACTTCTCATTTTTGAGAAAAGATTATTAATTTATAAGTAAAATCTATGCTATTTGATTATTTTATCCATACATAAACTATATTATGACTTTTAGGTATGGCAGTAATATACTAAATCAAACTGGTAACAATTAGTGAGAGATAAAAATAATTTAGTGATGCAGTAATGTATTGCATGAAACTTAAGTGTGTGGTAAACCATAGAGTTGAAAGAGTCGGGTCGGAGTTAGTAAGTCGGAGTCAACGGATCGTGAGAGTATCGTTTATATTTATGAAGATGAAGGGATGAGGAATGTACGGAGTCGTGAGAAGTATTAGTGAGTAGATTCAGGAGTCGTGATAAGTCGAAGTCGTGAAAGTCAGGAGTCGTGATTACATATATTTGAAAAGGTAGTGGAGGGAAGTGGAGTCGGAGAGTTACCTCGGAGTCGTGAAGATTATCCGTAGAGTCGGAGTCGATCGCATTTTGAAAAGGGTGAGGAGTCGGAGTCGGTAAGTCGTAGAGTCGAAGTCTAAGGTTAATTTGAGAATAGGGTGGTAATGTTCGGAGTTCTGGTATAATTATTTAAAGTAGTCTGAGTTAAATGTCAGTATAAAAGAGTGGATATTGGAGTCAAGTCGGAGCTACGGAGTTACGGTACAATTATTCATAAAGGTAGTGATGATGTGAAGTGTGAGGATCTAGGTAATTTTGAAGAGGTCGGAGTCGGTAATTTTGAAGTATAGGGTGGAGTCGGTGGTTACGGAGTTACGAAAATTTTTATGAACCGACTCCTAACAACTCACTGTAAGTGGCAACAGCATTAAACATTCTAAAACGCAAAGGCTAGTAAATTTAGAGTAAAGCCTTATTTCATTATTAATTTATGGAAACAAATATGCGTTATGTAAGTTAAAATACTCAGCTTAATTCGTCACCTATACATAAAGTCAAATGTATTCTGAATAATAATATATAGGGTAAAGAGGTATCATTAGACGAACTATAACAGAATTTACTATATGTGCTATATTCTTTTGGCATAAAGGTGAAATCAATAAACAGCAGATTAACTTAAAGGAGATGAATATTAATGAGCACAGTATATCTAATCACTTATGAATAAAATCAATATCCTGAATTGTTATCCTATATTATATAAACTATATTAATAGTTGCCCAGGGTCGCAAATAGCTGACACCTGTAGCTAAAAAACTGGAATATTAAGAGTATACTAAAAAACTAGGGAATAAACATTATTACATACAATAAGTCAGTCATATATATATATATATACTTATATATCTGAATCAGTATATTTCTTCACCAATAATGCAAGTCATATGAAAGAGTAATGTTTTTCTTATATATTGGGTCAGTGCAAAAATCACATACAGTAAATATAGAACTTATGGAACAAGGTAAGTGAGAAAAATGTCTTATATTGTTGAAAAATAATTTCATTGCCACAAATTAAATGTTAACATTTGTGCAATGTAGGAAGATAAATATTGATATGTAATATAAATGATAATTGAAGGTAAACTGAGAATGTGTAACTGAAATTTACTTATTAATATTAATATATAATTATATAAGGTATATTATATTTATATATTAATATTATAGTAATATATATATATATTATATCTATATATTATAATAATTATAAATATATATTATATATAATATAATTAATATATAATATATATATTATACTATATATATAATATATACTTATAATATTAATAATATATATATATTATATATATATATATATATATATATATATTATAATATATATATAATCATATATATAATAAATATTATATTAATATTATAATTAATATATTATATTTATATATATATATATAATTATTAATATATATTATTAATAATTATATATATAAATATATATATATATTATCTATATTAATATATATAATATATATATATATTATAATATATATAATATATATTATATATATATATATATATTAATTAATATATATTTAATTACTATATATATTATAATATTAAAATAATAATGATAATTATTATATCAAGGTTGGGTTCAAGTACATTTTTTCAAAAGTACACAGTATATTAACAAGTACAATTAGTACTTACCTATAGATTATGTGGAAAACGAACAATTCTTGTTTTTATCTATAAATAATTTCAAATTTCAAATCACACTAGACATTTTGTATCAATATTCACAATTACATAAAAGTACAAGATACAAATAATATCCTAAAGTAGGACGTTCATTTATAACAGTAAGAAGTACTTAAAATGAAATACTTGCATATATATACTATATCTATATCAATATTATTATATTTATTATATACACTATATAATAATAATATATATTAAATATAATAATATTATAGATAAAGTAGTTGTTTGGGTATTTCAATGTTTTTTTATTTATTTCATATATTTTTAAAAATTTAATGTAATTAAATATATAATTATTTACCTATTTTAGATTGACTTTAAAAATTTGGAACATTATAATCTTTTTTAAGGTTATCGGGGGATTTTAAATTTTGATTACTCTATTAAAATTAACGAATGTAATAAAGAAAAATTATACAATTATATTTTAAATTTATTTATTTTTATACTATATATATAATATTATAATATATATATTATATATATATATATATTATATATATATATATAATCAATATTAAATATAAATATATATATAATTAATATATTATATATATATATATACTATATATATAATAATAATATAACATACTAATTATAAAATATTTTGTCTATATTTACAGTATATATAGAGAAATTATTCCTTACGCTAAACTATATCCCTTTTAATATACAATATATACTATATATATTAAAGGGTATATGGGTGATTTTCAAGTTTTAATAAAGTATACTTGTTATATACATTATGTTACTTATGTAAACTATATCATCATTTTTTTGGAGAAGCTTTACTTGTACTTATGATACTATGCATGATTCTAAATACCATGTACTTTTCACTTGTTATTGTACTTTGAGACCTATTATGAGGTACTCATGTAGTTACTATGTGCTTGGTATTTCAAGTACTTCATAATCATCATCATCAGTCATCATCGTTTGAATATTTCATTATTCAATCTATCTATTCATTCATCTCTATTTATATCACATTTCTTATTCCTCCTCAAAGGCCAAGACTGGAAATCAAGGTGCGTAACATATTTATCTCTTATAAATGTAATTCCTAAGATAAATTCCATTTTATGAAGCTGTAAAGGTATGGAGAAATCATATATAAATAATCATGTTAATAGGAATAAGAAAATATTAGTAGCCAAGTAAGAAAAGAAAGCCCAGTACCTTATCACTATACTAGTATATAACCTATTACCCAGTTTATAATGACCAATTAGTAGTTTGCGCAACTATATAAGTATCTAGTCGCAGTCAGTAAAAAATGTCTCATAACCCTAGAGGCTTCCACTAAACTGAGGTAATACTATTTCACGTATATCAGCGATTGAACTCACTATAATATATATATATTTAATATATAATACACTTATATAGTATATATATAATATAATATGATATATACCTCAATATCTATGACTCTTTCGTTATAATTAGTAATATACGTCAATGTGTGAGGTTTCTTTCTTGGTATACCCATACGTATACTATATAGTATAACCAGTGGGCTATCAACCATAATCTCCTCACAAATACGCTACACCATCTTTAAAACTTATACCTGTATTATTGTACGTATGACAACCTTTCTGTCACTGCCTTCATTCTGCCAAACTTTCACACTATATATTTACTCTCATTCCAGGCATTGCCTGTTTCTGACTCATTCCACTTTTTTCTTCTGTTCCAACGATGGCCAGGATAATTTGAATTTATTCCCTCAACCACAATCTTTAAAAACACATTAGTAGTTATATATATATATATAATAATATAATATTATATATATACTATAATTAAATACAATATGCTCCGGTTTATAACCTTAGTAATAACTACCAAGTCTGCTCAATCCGTTGGATACTATTATCTCCACATAATTGCAATCGCCATAAAACCACATCCATTTCTAAACGTACTTTTTTCTTATTTTCTATCCTCCCCTCAATGGCACTGGGAGTGTTATCATCAGGGGGGTACGTAACTTACAATCCTCAAAACACAGGAAAAACAGTCAAAGACTACCAAGGTCTAACTAATATAACTGGTATACCATATCTACAATCCTCATGTTTAACTCATTTTCTAGTTCAAACTACCGTAGACACGCATCGACAAAAAGAAAGGCCCCAAGCCTTACCGATCCCTTTTAATCTATTCGGAAGGTGGACCATCCGCTGGCCCAGACAAACCTCATGACCACTAAACCCAATTGTCCATGGAGGTTACAGCTGAACACGATGTGCTAGGGAATTTTGATACTATACCGCTGAACAGCGTGCGTAGTGTCCAACACCATAGTCCACACTACTATACAATTAAGAACCTGGGCTTAACAACGTAAAAGAACATACAATCCTCTGGGGCAATGGTATTAGACCCTACGCGCACTAAACACTTTTAGTTCCTTTAACATCGCACCTCCGGCCCAAAAATGTTGGGGCTCCTCAAATCAATTTATACTGCACTCGACCCTTTTGAGCCCACTTTAGTGCGCACCCATGGCACTACGGTGAAGTCTAACAATTCAGCTATACAATCACCCAATCCACAATACATAACTTCTGCATCATCCGCGTCAGCCCTTTTCATTCAACATATATCCCTAAATATTTAATATTTCAGAGACCTTTTTTCCAGCTGCTCACCATTCAACATAACTTCCCACCGAGGACTCTCGTCTGTCCTCACTCCACGCATACCAAACCTTACTCTTATCTACCGGTTTACTTTTCAATCCCCTTTCTTATGCAACAACGGACTACCACAACCAACCCTATTTTCAAGGTAGCAGTATCAAACTTCTTCAGATTCTCGCACACACAACACCAAATATCATCTCACTATAATAGGTGGGAATCCTCCCCTCATGTCATTCATCTCCATCATTGCCAACTCTTAATCCCTTGTCATCTCCTCCCTCTAATTCTTTCAACTAACGCCGTGCATCCATATACAGACTGGATTGCCAAGGATAAATTTATCTGAGAAGGTGAGAGTGGAGTCTTTTCGTTCAGTTTTTCGAAAAATTCTTATTTTCGCTAAGGTGAGCAATTATGCTTAAACATGAGATACAAAATTCTCAGTGTGGCGGTAGCTATGTTTTGTGAAATCAGATATGTGAAGGACTTCCATGAGATAAATGGAAGGCTTTCACATATCCTGCACCTCGACTTCGCAAGCCCCTTATTCGCAAATTTTTACCGGTTTCACAAAACTTGCCAATGGCATAGGATGCATCTCGGACACTATCATAGGTATTGTTTTTTGATGCATAACATGTGATTGCATCTTTAGTACATACTAGCATTTGTGTCCCAAATGGTGCCATAAATATAATTTGAGGTACAAACGCTGGTATGAAATTCCTTGATGTTATAATTCTGGTATGACAGTGGCTTTTTATAGATAGTCATTGTTATATTTCAGATATTGCTAATACGGCACTATATACACATGCCTCACATGATGTGGTTCGTATTCTTCTGAAGACAATAGTGCTTAGATAAATGCTAATCATGTTATTGTGTATCCTTGCACAGTAACATGCTGTATTCTCATGAATATTAATTTATTCATGAGAATGCTCACGTTATGTGTACCATCAAAATCTTTGTACCATAACATGCTGTATTCTCATGAAAATTAATTTATTCATGAGAATGCTCACATGTTATGTGTACCATAAAAAATTTTGTACCATAACATGCTGTATTCTAATGAATATTAGTTTATTCATTAGAATGCTACATTGGTTCATGCTTAACTAAAAATTTAACGTAGTTTACTGCGATATAGCCTATCTCTTCTTTTTCTTAGATGTTTCGACTGCTACACCCGTTCTGCTTAAATAAACTGCTTCAATTGGTAACTCTGCATTGTATGGTATTTTAAGATTGGGTTTCAACTGTCTTCAACTGTTTTCTACTTGTTTCAACTGTAGTCTACTTACTTCTAAAATATATTGGTTGACAAAATAAAGTTTCTATTTTTGGTTATAAAAGTGTTTTGGAGATCCTTTGGAAGTATCAGACTTAGACTCAATCCATACCGGCCCAAAACCACTTCCATTTCAATCAACAACAAACTCAACCATATCTCCACAACTACTTTACACACAATATATATATATATAATATATTTATATATATAATATATTATATATATATATATATATATATTATATATATATATATATATCTATATATATAACTTATATATATAATATATACTTAAACTATATCTGATATATATTAATTCTCCAGGTCTGGTTTTGAACCTTACCCTACCTGTGTTAAAGTGCAAAGAGTTTACCTCCCAGCCATTGGATTAGGGCAAAAAGTGAATCTAGCCAAGTATTAATCGATGTTTCAACATCGTTATCCTTCCGGAACACTCTCCTCGCGCTACCACTCGGGCCAGGCAAGACTGGGTAAATTTTTTTTATAATCGGACTGGCATATTGCACTGGTGAAAAGTAATGCATTGCTCGCGTTATGCATAAATGTACACTAAACAATTATTGTCCCAGGTTGGGATGTGATGACCCTTAGCCCTAGTGTGTTAACAACTCAGAAGTTTTACCTCCAGCTCACGATAGCCTAAAAGATAATCTTACCTCAAGGATTAGATGATATTCCACATCGTTATACCTCCGGACAGAACTCCCCCGCCTACACTCGGCAGGCGGGGGAGTCTTCAGTGAGGATACCTGAATGGTGGAATATCATGCTAATGCTGGGTGTTTTTCCTTTTAGGCCATATTCGTGGTTGGAGGTAAAACTTCTGTGGTTAACATCATGGGGTAAGGGGTTCAAACTCCTGGACATACTGTTTACTGTACTAATTATGTAATGTCGAGCATGCATTTATTTTCCATCCATATATATATATATTATATGATATACTAACTATATATTAGTATACTATATAGTATTATATTATTATATTATAATCATATATATATATACTGATGTTCTTATATATATATATATTAATAGTATATATATATATGATATATATATATATAGTATATATATATATATATTCAAATGTTTTGTGTTTTCCATAATTCTCTGCTCTACCCAGCTTAACACAGCTTTTTTCTTGTCCACTTCTTTTGTGTTTTCTCCTTTGGAGGCATGCCAAATGTCGCTGTGTCTCAACCTTGCTGCGCCCCATCTCCTTCTCCTTCAGACTACTACTGCCACACCGCATACTTCCTCCTTTTCAATCCTTCTTTTCTACTCGCTAGCCGCGCTATGCTAGCCTCGGACCACTACGTCATCCTCGCTGCATCTCCCGTCCGTTCTGCTACCGCTGTTGAATCTTCTCCTTCGTCTGCTACTTCTGCTTCACCTTGCCCCCTTACATCTCTTCTTCGCCCTAAGAAGGGGTGGCTCTTCTACGCTTCTTCGCTTTGTTAAGGAGGCCTTGGCTTCTTCACCTTTGCTGGTCCATCATCATGCCTTCACACTCACTCGCCTTCAGGGATGCCTTCGATTTCGCGGTCGGAGGGTCCTCCAACAACACCTGATTGCCGTGTGGTCTCATCTCTCATTCTCTCTCGCGGTCCGTCACTTCCGCCAACTGGAAGGCCGCGAGTTTCATCACCACATCTCGCAAAGTTTGATCCTTTTTGTAGCGACATCTCCGTATGGTCGTCACTTTCCCAAAGTGCTTCGTCCTGTATAGATGCTTTGCAAACCCACAGATCAGCCGATCGAACACCTACCAAATCGGTCAACTGACCAGCCACTCGAACAGCCGATCAACCAACAAACACATCGATCGATCAATCGCTCAACAACTCGATTAATCGATCGACCTTTCATCCATTCATTCCTTCAACCAGTTAGACAGTTTGAAGCTAATCCTCCTGACACTCGTTTTTTCCCTATCTCGCATCGGTATAGTGGCTTCATGGCAGCTTAGTTAAGCTTGCATCGTTTGGTCCGCCACGAATGGCAATGCGAGAATGTGGTCTCACAAACGCCTTTTGTTCCTCGAACCAATTCGATTCCTCTTTCTCCACTCCCTCTTTCCTGAGTTTCATAAAGAGGAGTTGTGTAGTCAGATTCAGTACCAGTGTTAAATTAAATTAAAATTAAGCAAATTAAAATTTATGGGAGATCAAAATGCAACCCCTCAAAAGCAAATACTTGCGTTCATTTAGGTGAATCTATACTTAGAATTATAGATTGTGGTTTCTTTGAAGGCAATGAAACTGATAAGTTTGTCTATAAAACCATCATTTCAAAATTCCTAAGTTTTACAGACGTAAGTCTTGACTATCCATTAAACTTCGCTGCTTAAAAAATAAATTAATAAGATAATTAATAATCAGATATTCAGAATCTTACTATTAGTGACAATAATTATAATAAGGCTCTTGAACTTTTAGATAAAGAATTTTGGGATAAAAATATATATATCGTTGATGAAATTATTAATAAAATAATTTCATTAAAGCCAGTATTTGATCCCAACGGTATAACTAGTAAAAGAACTTACTTAAATAATTATCAGAACGTTAATATAGAACCTTGAGTGTTATCACCTCGAAATATCCTTGAGGAGCCTACAGGGTTAGTGGTACTTAGCCACATAGTTTTATCAAAATTACCTAATGTGGTAGTAAAGAAGATTACCCGCAAGTTGAATACTAATTATCCTGATTTAAATCAAATATTCGATAACTATAATGATAGTTCTCAAAAATATTTTTATAGCTCAAATCTGAATTAAAGGTCAAAATTTCAAATACGTTCCTCCCAAGGATACTTATTTAAACTTTGAAAAAATTCAATCCTTCGGGATAAAGCCACTAATTATCAATTTAATAAAAATGAAATCAAAGGCCACAAGCGGTTCTTAAATTCTAATAATAGGTCTGATTCTAATTCTGCTTTGGAGCATTTCAAACTAATATCTAATGCAGTTAATGGAAATGAAAATCATAGTTAATTGATTCCTCCCACTTCTAAAATCAACCAGTAGTTCATCATGACGGGGTTTTGCTCATCTGCAAGGTCATGTGATACAGATGCCTGTTATATCACACCTAATGATCTAAGAACTAAAAGATGTAATGATAATGAATTTATCGCAGTATAATGGTTCCAACTCTGAACATGCTGCAAATCATAGTGTCTTGGACTTGATAGCAACTTCTTTCAGTTACCTAGTTTTGCAAAAAAAGAAGTACATTACGCCGATTTGTGAAACAAAGGAAAAGTCCCACTTCTCTGCAAATCGTATGTCTTAGTTTTAATTCAAACAAACTTAATAGTTTATATTTGTTGGCCATCAATTCTGATAAGGGTTCGGTAGCAGATAAAATTTCTACTTCAATTCGATGCCTTGTCGACTGGGCCTCACATGGTCCTATCTTTCCGAAAGAGTCCTTGACAGAACTCAAAATGATCTATACGAAGTCATCAAAAGTAACTCAATCGTTATACCAAACCTTATTTAGGTGTTACACCCGCAGTTTGAAAGAGACTGTTCTTGAAGTGTATATATGGACCAGTCTCGTTTCACCCTTCCTCTCTTGGTTGATGAGGATCTTCAATTAAATATGAGATTAGGTTATGATCAAGCTCATCCCTTAATTTAAGAAAAGTAATCTTACCAATTTGGCTGATTCTGGTTATCACATCGCCATACTCATTTTTTGATTTGGATGCCTTAATAGACATTGAATTAATAGAGTATTTCCCTCAACTAGAATTGATTAAATGTATGAGTGGACCTTTATTTGGGCTTAATCTCGTCGTTCAATATTAATTCCATTTGAAAATAAACATTTTCCTCCAGACATTTATTACTCGGTTTTATTTCCCCATTTGTTTTCCCAGGTTTGCCATTGGCCTGGATTTTATTGGTTAGAAAAATGTCACCCATTACATGGGCAATAGAGTCCCGGATAGCACCTGAAATATATGGTAAACACATTATATTTTCTATTGATGTATAAGGTGCTAAATACAAGGTATATAAAGGCCCCTTGAAACTTAGAAATGGCACTTAGAAACTAATGTTTTCTGTAGAGGGTGCTTGAAAGTTTGAAGTGTTGACTTGCTCTCTTGTTGTCTTTTTAAACTTGTAGAAAAATATAAAATTACTATTTGAGATAGACGTAATATATTGCTTATAACTTTATTGAAAGCAGTTAATTATGTATATCTTAAACAATATACATATATTACATACAAAGCGATGTGTATAATCGGAATCAGATCTTATGCTTCTCCACTATTTAGGACATTATATCCGATTCAAGATCAAATCAGTTGTTATGTTTCGGATATAAAGCTTGGCCTGCCTTTCAGATTGTTAAAATCTTATAGAAGACAGCAACCGCTTTTGCTTCTTTTCGGAAATGGTGAATCGGTGAAATTACACTTTCCGTGAGAAACGTTCCAGTGACGTCATTCATTCTCAATTTATTACCAAGCATCATGCTCAGTCTTATAGGGAGATGCATGTGTTTTCAGATTCTATTTGAATAATTTTTTTGTTGATAATTTTATTGTTAGTGGCAATGATCCACAACATTTAAAGGAACTTTATCATGAATGCAACAAAAGAATGGAAGATGGTGGGTTCCATCTTATAAGTTGGGACTCAAATAATGAACAATTAATAGCTGTTATGGAAGAAGAGGATAGGATAGTTCAACATCAGAAATCAGAAGATAAGGTTCTTGGATATCTGCTCAATCCTCTAACAGATATGTTAAAACTTGCAAAATTTTCAATTAATACTGATGCATATTCCAAAATATTGCTGTTGTCAGCTGTGTCAAGTGTTTTGACCCTCTAAATATCTTTTTACCCGAAACTTTAAGGGGTGGGTTATTGATTAGGAAATTATGACAACTGGGTCTCATTTGGATGAAAAGGTTCCTTCTAATGTTTTAGTGTTCTTGGTCCCTCTCTTTGTTCGAGATTAAATAAATTACATAATTTGAAATTGAAGGTGTGCTTTCTCACCTTCTTCCACACTCAAACTCTTTATTCATTTTTTCTGATGCATCAACATCTTGTTAAGGTTTTGCAGTGTTTATAGTACAGGTCAAGGTTCAAATTTAGTATTTTCAAAGGCCAAGATATGCCCCTCAAGATTAGGGTTTTGCCCTCTTTAGAGTTCTTTTCTGTATTCTTATTTTTCAAGGTGTATTAAATAAAAATTATCCAGAATTTCTCTAATGTTCAGTTCGAAAAGATTAAAAGTTTTTCTTGATGCTCAAATTGTTCTTTCATGGCTCCTGTCTGAAAAGCAAAAACATAAAAATATTTTTGTAAAACAATTAGGACAAAGAAATGTTAACCAAATCACAAAGAACAAGTTAAACAAGAGACAAGGTATCCATTTGCTTACATCAATTACTGCTGAAATACCCAGCATATATGTTACCAGAGGTGTGTACAACGCTCTAACTTTTCTTTCGAACATTGCCATTATAGATTATAGGCGCAGTATATCTTAAGGGTCCTTCTTGGATACTTCAAGATCAATCTCAATGCCTATTAGTATAACTCAAAGGTTTGGTCTGAGGCCAATAAGGAAAAGACTTTTCAATGTCACACATCTGTGGTGTGTTACTCAGCCTTTGTTACCCCTTTAAGATCTTTCAAGTGTGCCATAAGCTTTTATAATTAACGATCAACAAAAATATAACAAATTCTATTAGCAGGAGTAAAGGGCTGATTGACAATCGTGATAGAAAGCCCATCTATTGGTTCAAGATAAGTTGCAGCAGAGTGAATTTCCCAATGCCTAATTAAGTCATTAATTTATTTATAGATGATAAAGGCCTCATCCATTCCAAAGGGAGAATTGCCAAACAACTTTTATTGTAATTATGAATGTGAATAAATCCAATTATTTCCTCGGCGGGATCACTCCACCATCACTAGATTAACCATAAGAGATTTCATTCTAGGTGTCAACACTTGGGTGTTCAAGTCACTATCAATTTCATCAGATCTCATGGGTCTTCTTGGATTACCAAAGCGGCAGCGCAGGCTGTAAAGAATGTTTTGTTAGAGTGCATCATTTGTGCAAAAAAATTAAACAGTATTCCCTTTAAATATCCAAAAAATGACTACATCTTTCTCATCATTGAGTTAATTTTTGTGCGTCCTTGTTAAGCAAACTGGTGTGATGTTATAGGACATCTCTTTGTTAGAGGAATAATAATAAGAAACTTCATAAAATGTATCTATAGTTACACCTTGCCTTAATATCAGAAACTAATTCCTGTTGAATGTCCTTATTATATGTCCCACTGAGTCTGTTCTTCTTACTTTCCATTTCAAACGTTTCGCTTATTATATATATATATATATATATATTATTATATATAATATATATATATATTATAATATATATATATATTATATATATATTATATATATATAATACTATATAATATATTATGGCATACCTTCCAGTTTTGTACTCAGATAATGCTTAGAATTTCATGCAAGCGTGGAAAATATAGCAGTTTAGATCTTTTGTCTTCAGAATATGTTCCTTCGAACATATGCAATATCAATAATAACATTAAAAACATTACAAGAATTCCAATCTATTCCAGTGGGTGGGATCAGTTTGGGAAAGAAATGACGACGAACAGTTAAGGGATGCTCTATAAATACTATGTTTATTGGTTACTTGTGATTAACAATTAAACCTTTTTAATATTAACAATGTATTACATTCAGACTTTAACCTACAGGTTATCGAGAAAATTGATTGGGAAATTATTGGCTTCCAAATCTTTTGAAAGCCTTATGGCAATTCAAACCTTATATTCAATGAAAGTTTCCACCCCCATTTGGAAACAACTTCCTTCTCACAACAAGACGTAGACCATAGCTCTACTCTGAGACTTTCAGGAATTATGGTATGAGTCTTATCTATTTAATTTGCGCCAGACAAGTAGAAATTCTCTATCAGTCAAAGTGAACCAACAGAATTAAGATTGGATAGTTCTGATCCACACACCTAATATGCCTAAACCCTTCTGACTTTTGGGCAGAGTTTTGGATGTCATTGTTGGTCGTGACAATAAGATCAGGAGTGTGTTGTTAAAAGGGGAGATGGACAAATCTGTCATCATTCTATTTTTCATCTCTACCATTGGAGTTATCTATTACCCACTCTGTCTCCCGTGGAGATGATGCTCAAATAGGCAGTGACTTCTCCAATTCAGATGGTCAAAACAACATGAGAATACAGATCATGTTGATCCTTCAAATTCAAATTCAATTCTTCAATGCAATAGTGATACTGCTATGTAGATGTTCAACCTTAAACTTCAGGTATAAATTCGCTTCAACAACTAACTCTCAACAGAATCAAAAGTTCTAGCTCAATTCAGTCAAGAATAGACCACTTAGACAAGGCTGTTGTTAAGTATCAATGAATTCCTTCACGGAATTTTTCTATTCTGTGAAATTTAATTCTTTTTAATTGCAATGGTTTCATTGCAACTCTTCAGTGGGAGACATAAAATTTATATACATACTTGAACATATATATTTATATATATATATATATATATATAATATATATATATATATATATAATATATATATATATATATATATATATATAAATAAATAAGTTGTTACGTTGGCGTAACGGAAGAAGGCTGGGTAATGACACGAACGAGGTCAGAGGTCATAATCTATTGAAACAATATACATAATTAATGTATTAGAATAGAATCAGCATAAATAATAAATACAATAATAATAATATATAATAACAATAATAATAATTAATAATAATAATAATATTAATGAAAATAATTACATTGTGAAAAATAGATTTAATATAGTTATACATCTGAAATTGACGTGCGGCACATGGTGGATTTTGTTTTTGGGAGAACTAAATAAATAGAAATATAAATAAAAATTTTTGACATAGGTCTTTTAGAGTAGGCAATAATTTATAAAAAAAGGTTATATAATTGTAAATAGATATAATGTATAATAAAAATAATATCGAAGCAATTTTTTCATGTAATATAAAACTGCCAGCACAATAGAATTATACAAATAACGCGAGATTCATGTGACTACAGACAAGAACTAGTCTAGCATTACGTACCTTCAATACATCGAAAGAAAAATGTTGTACGAAAACTACAAAGGCACAAATTGATATAAAAGAAATCAGGGGTACTTCGTTAACAAATGTGAAAGGATTTTGTAAACTGTTTTTGAATAATGCACTGAGCTTGGCAGCTTTTATACGGAAGAATTGAAAAACTTCTTGAAGCGAAATGGCGGCTGATGTTCTAACGAAGAAAACGGAATTTTCAAGATACGTGACGAGAGAACGACAATACGAAAAGTAGATAGTGGAACGAAGACATGGCTCCCCTCTCTGAACATGGAAGCGTCGGAGGGATTAAGGTGAAAACGACGCACTGGCGTAATGTGCGTCCATAACGCGATGTAGAACGAGGTAGACAAGACGGTAAGGTTGCAGTCGGAATGGGTTCCGGATTCGGAGGAGGAAATCGGTGTTGGAACAGGAGACAGAAGTGTCCTGCATCGGAAGCACGGAAGGCGGAGATTGGTCCGTAGCGCGGGGCGCTGAATAGCTGGCGAAGAAGTGGACAATAGCTGAAGGACGTTGGCAAAGGTTCAGGTTCGTTTGGAGAACAAGTTGATGTAAAAGGCAGAATGGGCATGAAGTCGATATTATCTTGCGAAGTAGAGGTAGATGGAGCGGGTGCAGAAGGTGGAGAAAGAGTGGTGGAAGAAGCGGGATCATGTTCGAAATAAGCCGGTTTGATCCTATCCACTGATATGTTTTCGCTTTTTGCTCCCCTTCTGTAAGGTGAAAAACTTTCCGATAACGTTTTAAGACGAGGAAAGGTCCGTCATAGGGGCCTTGCAAAGGGCTACGGTTTGTGAGTCATGCCGAATTATACATGAGAAAGCAAGTCTCCAAAATCCGCAGGCAAATGTAAGGTAGACGGGGAGGTTTGTACGTGGCAAAGAGGCTTCCATGCTCAGTACACTGACGAAGCGGACAGGAAGGTGTGCTGGTTCGTAGTTTTTTGGAAGAGGGAAGTACGACTCCACAGGTATTCGAACTGTGGAAGCCATAGACGAGGAGAGAGGAGCATTTAAGGTGTTGTTTGTAACGAAGTTCGGAATGTCCGAGGAGGAAAGAGGAAGAGTTTCGGACAGATTTTCCGGTGTTCCCATGGGCCATAAGGAGACTTTTAGCTGCCGGTGAATAACGTTCACCATACTTGAGCTTGCGGGTATAGCTGCAAGAGCGAAGACCTTAGAGCGCGATTAGAGTCATAACGTCTGTCCAGAGGTGAAGACTCCAACTGCCTACCGCTGGTTCTGTGGACACGGTCGGAAGGTGTGCCAAACCTGGCTATCCAGTGTGAACAAAAATGCGCTGAGCATAGTCTCGCTAGAAGTATCCTCGCATGGAATGGCTTCTGCCATCGAGTGTAGTCTATCTATGGCAGGTTAAGATATGTGTAAACATTTGAGGTGGTAAGTGCCGACTATAATCAACGTGTACGCTGTCAAAACGTTCACAAGGGGAATAAATTGGCTTGAAGAGGTGCGACAGGTGTGCCTGTGCACTTTGATTTTTGACAGTTGAGACACTGTGTTGTCCACTGTTTAACATCCTTTAGTTAAGGACGGGCCAGACGAAATGCTTCTATTTTGACTTGACTCTTTACCCTGGGTGGCGACACATTCGTGACATAGTGTGAAAAACCTTTCGCGCATGGGGTACGTACGACTGGACGAGGAGTTCTGAAGAGACATCGCATAACAAAGGGAAAACCAAAATTTCTACAGTTTTGGAATGTCGGAGGAAAGGAAACACTAGGACAAACAATCTCTCGAGCTGTGCAAGCGAGCCATTTCGCACGAAATCAATGTCTGGTAAAGGAGAGATATGCGTTAATTCGGGATAGAGCATCGGCAGGATGTTGTCTCTTTTCCTTTTATAGGCGATATGCAGTTGTTAATTGGGCAATGAAGTCGGTGGCGGGCTTCACGAGGTACTGTTTTCACTGTGGAAGCTGTAATGGCATGCGTGATGGGTAATGATCAGTTAGAAACATGAGATTCCCGACCTTCTATTGAAAGTAAGCGGAATGCTTAATAGCTAATAAATTGCGAGAAGGTTCCCTTAACCAACTGCGCTGTAGACCTGTTTCAGGCGGCTGGAACTTTTTAGAAAAGAAAGCTAATGGACGCCATTCGTTGTCAATAAATTGTTGTAGCACAGCTCCCAGCTGCGAAAGTCTGAAGCGTCGGTGCGATTCTATGTCGGGGCTGTGTCCGGATGGAAATATTAGTACACGGAAGAGGCAGGGCTTCCTTGATGGCGGTGAAGGCATTAGTTGCTTCGTCGTTCCAATCTACAGTGACAGAAGCAGCAGAACCTTTACGTGGATGCTTAAGAAGTGCGTGAAGCGGGAGGAGAATTTTAGCAGCGGACGGTATGAAACGATGGTAGAAATTGACCATCCCTAAAAAACGACGAAGTTGACGCTGTTTTACGGGTTTCGGAAAATCACGAATGGCTGCCAAGCCGAATCCTGCAAGGGGACGTAAATACCTCGGCAAGAATTTATGTCCGAGACAAGTTAGAGAAACTCCGAATTCCATACATTCTGGAAGGAATTGAACATAAGACCAAATTCGCTTAGTCTGGTAAAAACTTGCCTGAGATGTGAAGTATGTTCTTCCGGAGAGGCACTGGCTATCAATAAGTCGTCTATGTAGGCGAAAACGAAAGGTAAGCCGCGTAATACTGAGTCTAAAAGACGTTGGAATGATTGACTAGCATTTCGTAAACCGAAAGGCGTTCGGAGAAATTCGTAAAGGCCGAAAGGAGTGATAAAGGCAGTCTTATGAAGTAGACTAATGAGGGAAGTTGAAAAAAAACGCTGATTGTCAATTTTTGAGAAGATAGAACAACCAGAGAGGTGGGATGTGAAAATCCTGTAGATGAAAGGTAGACATTATGAGCGGTCCGGACGGTGTTGCATTTCAGTGCAGCGATAATCGCGCGGGTCGGACGGTAATCCTCTCATTGCTGTTTGAGTATCCATATTAGTGCAAGGGAGCATCGTCAGACTTTGAAGTCGATGATGCGGCGTTCTCTAAGAGAGACGAAATTCTAGGCTTTGCAGCTTTATTTTATGGCTGGTGCATAGACGTTCTAGCTATGGAGGAGAGGGAGGTAGGTGCGCCGGAAGTTTGCAATTGTGGATGGAGCTATTTATTGTTTCGAAGCCGAGAGAGCTTGGATTTACGGCGGTATATATATCGCTTGAGTAAGTCTGGTTGCAAGTGTGAATAGTGATTTCATAAGTAAAGCGAGTGTATTAGTTGGAGAGCAGATGAGATGCCACTGAATGTTTGGCGGAAATCTACGTAATACAGGCAGAGAAGAAATGTGTTCTCGAAGAATCGACTGATGCGGGTTATTGATTTCATGTGGCTATGCATAGGAAGGGGTTATATGAGTTGGGTGATATTGGGAAGTTAGTGCGGGTCATCTGGTTAATAGGTTGTGAAATTTGTTGACGTCGGGCAAGTTCGTGGTTTCCCGTTACAGTGAAGTCTACGATGGGACGTAATGCGTTTAATAGGTGGAGTCGTTGTGTCACCATAGATTGATGGTGGTACAGTTGGCAGCGGCGGTAAGGAGTATATTACGGGAGCATGGGTGTGGAGTTTTCCCGAGGCAGATAAGTGGCACAGTTTGCGGAAATGCACTACGCTCTCGTAGCAGAGAATAGAGATAGTTTGGGGGATGGATCGTTAAACGAGCAAAAAGTAAGTTCGATCGCTTTTGAAAACACCCCGAGCGAGTTTGGGATGGTGTTTAGTTTAAATTCTCGACTAAGTGCAAGCTTAAGAATGTACCTTGTGTTTGATCTCCAAACGCTGATGATTCTACAAATACTTTTGTGCTGGTTAGTGCGTATCGGAAATTTGAACTAAGAGCCTGAGAAGGCAACAAGAGAGAGAGTGCGAATCTGGCGCAAGGAGTAGGAGATCGCCGATAGGAACTCCTTTGCTTAGTAGTGAGAGCTTTGAGAACGATGACCGTAAGTTGTAATGCAGGATAATATAGTGTGGTGTGCAAGTTGGAGGCGGTTGGGGGGTATTGTAAGGATTGGGTAAGGAGGCTGAGGGTATGGAGGAGGGTGGGTGAATTAAGGATGATGAGGAGGATTGAAGGATGAGATAACTGCTGAAGGATAAGGAATATTTTTGTTGAGTGTAGTTGATGGGGAGGTGGAGTAGGAGTGTTGGGAGAAGGAGGAGGAACAGTGTGAATATTAGGTTCGCAGTGTGCCTCAATGCACGCATTCGATTTGTGTGTCAATCCATCAGGTGAGTTGGTTTTGTAGACTGAAGTCTTTGTCGTATACAAATGTAAGCGTATTCCTGTGCCGTGGTGTTGAAGTGGCATTAACCGACTCATCTTACATGCGAGAAAAGACGCTGTGTAGTTTAGTAATTGCTGGTGGGATCCGTGATGTGCGGAATAACTGTGTGGATGGTATGATCTGCCTGGTCGGAAGAGGTTTTCGCTTTACAAACCTATTGCATAAGTAGCGAGCCTCTTGCAATACCAGTTGGGGATCGACCGTTGCTTAAACGCAGGTTGGCATCTCTTGTGGGAAGTTTTTTGTAAGAATGAGCTGACCTAACAATGTGTATGCACAATTTACCCTACGGGAGGACCGTCAAGGAGATTTAGCATAATCTGATAGCAGTATGAGGCAAGCGTCTCACAAAGTAGCCACAATCTAAAGTTTTTTTAGCTTTGTCGGCATCGGTTGTCCCCCGCCGGTTTAAAAAGTATCGGACTTTCAGGTTGCTGTAAGGGCTGGTTGGTTGGAAATGTAAGGAGCGGTATAATCGTCTTTCAAGGCGCTGCAGAAAGCGTGAACTGTATATATCTTAAGA
>JABUQX010065054.1:0-43301 GCA_015478945.1 Trachelipus rathkii
AACTTGCACGTGGCACTATGACTAATATACAAAAAGCATTTATGATCGAGATTAGGCATGTGATGTCTACTGCTTATACTATCACAAGTATAAACTTCCTCATGTCTACTTATTGGGTTTCCCAACATTTATTCTTTGACTTAACTATATATAGTTTTTCATTACAAATATAGCTCTAATATCAGGCTTGATATGTTGATTAAGGTATGCAATACTTCTATTCTTTTTCTGTATCATTAATGTTGAGTGTTTTTTCATCGTCAGGGTTCTGTTACTTATTACTTTACTTTATTCCTTATAACTATATTATTCAGTATAATTATCAATACCTAGCACATACTAACTCTATCCAATCGCATATGCTCATGAATGAATATCTCACAAAATACTTATGCCACTCCTTAATCAAATTACATATTCAATTCTACTTCCCTTTTTACTTATAGAATTTCCTCTCGATCTTATAAAATATTTTCCTAGAATTATAATCTCGCTGATTATCTGAGATATAGAAAATTTTACGGATTATGTGATGAGTCAGAGTCACTCAACTTTAGCGATATATTCAAATAATCTTTAAAACTACCTCACAATCTTTTATAACATAATCACCTTCTCTCACTCTCTAAGTAAAAAGACTCTTCATAAATTCTCTACGTCTCCTTTCCGAATCGGTCACTCTATGTCAATATCAACTGTTTGAAACATTTAATAACATCCTATGAGATATTTAACTATTAAAACAAAATGTTACTTTGGAAAAACACCTTAAACATGTCATCAATCTTGCGGATTGTCTGAAGAGGGTCGAAGCTCGTATTTTCAACAAAAGAAAGATATTGTAATTATGATAAGGACTATAAGCGCAAGGATCTCTTTTATTAATTTCACTCTGTCTTCGCTCTACTATGGAGCATTGGCAATTTCGCTTGAGTATTAATAATCAACAGGGCCCGCATTTGAATGCATGCCAATCGATACCTGCAACTATGTATAAAGATAATCGTATAATATTACTACAATATCTCGCGAAAGGAGCTATCATTTTGAGAAGTCATCTACCAACTTTCACACGACTAATTAAGAGATTAGAAAGAGATAATACAAAATAAGCCAAATAGCATTTAGTATAATCTTGTTTTTCATGATGAATACTATTTCACATACTTATCACTTATTAACTATACTATATTCATATTTATTGCGGCAGAATGTTGATGTCTATATAGTATATATATATATCTATCATTATTTCCTTAAATCTAATAATATATATATTATATATAATATATATATATATAATATATATAATATATAATAATATATATATTTTATATATATATTATATATATATATATATAATATATATATATAATATATATATATATATAATATTATATATATATAAATATATATAGCAGTACTGAGAGGCAGGTGCTCGAAGGGAACTTATCTAACTCAGAGCACAATAATAGAGTTACAATAAAACCTAATAACCATTTATTATATTGAAACAGCCCTCATAAAATAAGTAACACATAGGGAGTACTGAGTTAAATTACGGCGAGACAAATTAGATAGTAATTTTAAGAATTGTTAATGAATAAATTATAATATAATGCATGTTATCTCAAATTGAATAATGGTTACTTAAGCCTATTCTTTGTAGTTATCTTTACATATAAATAATTAATAATCCTGCCACCAATAAAAATAATAAT
Source organism: Trachelipus rathkii (assembly GCA_015478945.1). Taxonomy (NCBI): domain Eukaryota; kingdom Metazoa; phylum Arthropoda; class Malacostraca; order Isopoda; family Trachelipodidae; genus Trachelipus; species Trachelipus rathkii. The sequence goes on from JABUQX010065054.1 coordinate 1,722, forward strand.
TCGTCTTGAATTTTCTCTATACCAATTTTCACTGAGTGATTACTCTATGCAGATATAATTTATATCACATAATTACACTCACATTTAAATAACATTGGAACTAGGAACAACGTGTGACTAATCACAATAAGAATCTGTCAGTGTCGAGATTATTTATAACTTTCCAACGACATTAACATACAGTTTGAAAACTTAGATCAATGCTGTTGCCTTGCGAATTAGATGGAATTACTGAGAGTAGTATGAAGTGGTGTGGACAACTGAATATAAATTAAATAATATAATCATATGATTAAAGGCTTTATTTCATATATTAAATAATACTTAAAATAATGATTTATTAATCTTAAATATAATTAAGAAGAATGTAATTGATTGAATTTGTAATTAAGACAGATCAATTAATTAAAGCTTAGTTAATATTAGTAAAAAAAATTTTAAATAAGAATTATGATTAAATATTAAATTAAATAATCATAGTCAAAATCTAAAAATATCATTAAAATAATGTGGTATATGGTAACGGGTTATATACATATTATTTGCGAATAAATAGTCTCACGCGTGTTAATCAATGTATGACAGGGAGATGGTAATCGCACAAAATAATATTTCAGTAATTGGTTATTAATAAAAATTGTGAGATCACACTTGTAATTCGTGTACTAATAAGCGAAAAAACTTAAAGTGATGTCGCGATATTTATTCCGGTTGCCAACTCACTTAGAATGGGATTCAAACACATATATTGTTATAACTACATTTATTGTGTCCTTTGAGCCCGAATACAATACATATATATTTTTACTATATTTCTTATATATTAAAATTTTTAAATTAAATCTTATTAAATTATATTAATTTTTTTAAATTATGCTATATTTATATATTAAATAATATACAGTCAATATATATTTGAGAGTAATAATCAAACTAATAATGCTTAGATTATACGGGTCCTATTATCTTACTTATTACAATATAATAATATTACATATTGATATTATTAAAATTTACTAAATATATATATATTATAATGGTAATTAACATAATGATTTTAATACCTATAAGTGAGACAGTACCACACTGAGATAAGTGTATAATAGAGTAGACTTATGATGTTATTTTTTCAATAAGACTTATAATTAATTATAGTTACAAAAGTATACTTCTAGAGTTTATTTATTAATATACTAATAATATAATTTATTTATAAATAATAAATAATATATACTAATAAATTAATATTAATTAAGTATAAGTATATTTTAAAATAATGTAAAATAAATAATTAAGTAAAAATAGATAAATTATAATTAAATAAATATACTATTAATATAATAAATTAATAATAATAATAAAAATGTAATAAAAATTAATCTTTTAAAAAAAATTAATTATAATATTGGTAGAAATTTACCTGTAATTATTCAAATAATTATATAATTAATAGCAAGTAAATAATATAAGATAATACAATAATATGAATATTAATATAAATCAGAATATAATATTATTAGTAATATAATACTAATTATAAATATATCACAATAATAATAATAATTTAATATATATAAATAAATTATATATTAAAAATATATAATATAATAATTATAATAATATAATTAATAATTAATTAAAATTAAATTATATATAATATATAAAAATAATAATAATAATAATAATATATAATTAATAAAATTAATAATAAAGATTAATAATATATAAAATAATACTAGAATTATTAAAATTTTATATCATTATTTAAGATATTCGATATATTAATTAGTAATATTTAAATATAAATTAAATATATATAAGGAAATAATTTTATTAATAAAAATAAAAAATAAATAAACAATAATTATAATATAAATAATAATAATAATAATAATACCAAGGTATAGATACGTGTGAAGCAGGCCGTTGCATCAACAATAACAGGAATTTTTCATCATCATCAAGAGGAATAATGATATAAATTATAATATAATAATAATAATTAATAATAAAATTATATATATATAATTAATAAATAATAATAATAATAATAATAAAATAATAATAATAATAATAATAATATATAATTAAATATTAAAAATTAGACATAAGAGCATTATAAAAGAACAATAACTACAAAACAAATAACTACAAATGTTTTAAAATATATATAATAAAATTTTTCCAAAATAAAGAAAACATATAACAAATATTTATAATTACATATGAGAGAGAGAGAGATTAATAATTTTTTTCCACATATATATATAAAGAGAAAAATATATGTTAACATAAATATATAGATTTGTTAGATAAACGATATTAAATCACAACGAAACTAGCAAGAGAGAGATAAATAATAAAAATTAAAATTAAATAACTAAAAAAACATAAACCAATTAAAAGAATTTAATAAAAAATGCAATATCAAAAATTACTTATATATAATTTTTAGTTTCACTTATTTAAAAATATATATTATATAAGTTTTATTAAATTATTTATATTTATACTATATATTAAATTATGAATATTTAATAGACCATAAGTGAATCAAAACACGGAGGAATTTCAGCATATGGTAACTTAGACTATAATAATATTTTTTATAAATTACTATTGACGCAAGTATATAAGAAATATAAATTGAAATACTATATAATCAATATATAAAATAATATAAAGATAATATATTTTATTAACCACATCAATAACCAATAATATCCATTAGAGTAGATAATAATGGTCCAACACAGCTCTGTAAATATGGGTAGGCGAATTCTGAATAAAATTATTATAAATAAAAAAAAATAAATAAAAAAGTTATCATGCTCATAAATAATAATATTGAGAATTACTATGCTTATGAAAAGATAAGCATAATATTAATGAAATTCTTTGAGATAATAAAGTAGAGAGAGTAAAAAATAAGAGAGGTCAGCGAGAGAATATAATTAAATAACTAAGTTCATAACTAATAATAATTACGCACATTATAAATTCTATAAATAATTAACATCTCTGACATTGATATAAATGAGGAAATAGTTAAACCCCACGAAATTGTGCTGTTCGAACTTTCAGAGGGAACAATTATATTTAACGAATAATGAACGAAAAAATTCGAGTACTTCTGGCCAAATAAATAACTGGATATATAAAATAATATATTAAAAATACAATAAATTAATTCTCTAGTATTTAATAGATCATCATATTGGAGATAATATCCAATAATATGATTGAACTGAGAGAGCATATATTTATTAATAATAATAAATAATATCTCAATAATCTACAATCTTCTACATACCTAATATGAGGCCTATTAATTTACATTTTGAGCAAGTCTCACGAGAGATAAAACGCTATTATTTATTTCTTTTTACGCTTTTATTCTTATAATTTTATAAAATGCACATCATATTTGTATCTGCACACAACACGCTCAGTTAAAATATATTTTTCTATCCTACTTTCTACCTCGAGAAAACATTTCTGAGGTGGAATACATGACCAATGATGACAATGCATACCATATATATAGATATGTTAAAATATATTCACATCCGCACATTATCTAGTAAGAACTCGTATATATTGTAATTCTCTATATGTCACTTAATTTTTCAGTTCTAATATATTGGTAATCAAGGGAATGTCTATATATTAAAATAATTTCTCTCATTTATCTTCAAAGTACATGTACATAATGTACTAAGATACAAGGTTATGAAATACAAAACAACTAGAATTTATATTTTAATCACTTGAATGAAATATGTTTACTAATCTAACCCAATAAATCACAAGAAATCATACGTACACAGTAAACTTGTGAAAGGTCGCTTCTCGTTTATTTTTCAATTATGTGTATCTAATAATTATTTGATCTACAACATTATATTCCATGTATATGATATATGCATGTTATAACCGAGCGAGTATGCGCGGGGTTGCGAAAGTATATCAAGCATTTCTGTATATTCATAGTCATGTTAAAAATAAGAGGCTCAAACAAATTACTAACACATATATCATATACAAATGAAACTTTAATACAGTACAATATAGTAATTATAAATTATATTACCTTAAAAACGTAGAAATAACATATTTTTTATTATTACAATAGACATTAAACACCTATACAAATTAAAAATATATTTCAGAATACTTTTTATAATACTTTGAATGAGTTATTTAAAGCAACTTTTTTCAGTACTTACTTCTAGGTTTTTATTTTCTCTCAGACTAGAACCATAATTAAGATATATAATATTACTATAAGTTGCTACCTTAGAGTACTTTCTAAGGCAATTATAATTGTAAATTGTCATCAAAGAATAGTATAAAAAAGAAAAAAAATATGCAAATTACATACATATATAATATAATATATAGAAAGTATGTGATCTTATAACATTATTACATTTATTAACATAAGATTTCACACAACTGGAAAGATTGTCATTTTTTTCAGCAATCATTTTGTTAACACACAACAAATTTTGCATGGCAGTCGTTAAGATGCGCCGTGACACAGTAGTAACCGAAGCATGCATCACAGTGTCACTTCGCCTATATATTCATCACCAAATCCATTGTATACATCTCGTTCGGATGCGATTCTCCTTGACGTATCTGCAGTTCTATTTCTAAATGAATTACTGGCTTATGAGATACATTAGAGATATCTATGAAATAATATACTTATGAGTAATATATTAAAATTAGTATAAAAATTAATAATATATCATCACTAATGTAAAATGTAAATGAATGCAATTTCAAAGATACTTACTTTAAAATTCAATAATAATTACAAATAGTAAAATCTATTACAAATTTTACATATTATTTGAAATACTTTATATACACAATATATTTTTATATATATCCATATATAATAACTATTATTGCTACAGCTATTAAAACCAATTTTGATACAATTGGAATATATAATAATAATATTATAATATATATATATATAATATATTAATATATATTAAATATATATTAATATATATTATATATATTATATAATAATATATATATATATATATATATATATTAAATATATATATCATATATATATTATATATATATTTATTAATATATATATATTAAATATATCATGATAGGCTAGTAGTTTAAGGATTATAGGCTGTGGATATAGTGAGTACATTATGCCTTAATCTTAATTTTTTAAGAACAATACTTTAGAGAAACTAAATGTGCTTTCTAGAGGATAAAGTAAGGATCAAATAGAGAAAACATGTTAAAGTAGTAAAAAAGAAAACAGAGTAAAAATAATGAGAATACATATATGAGACAGAGTATAGTTGATAAACATGTGTATGTGTTAGCAGTGAATACTTAAGGAGAGAGAGTGGAGGAGAAGAGTTGTAATTCTGATAACGAGTAGAGAATAGCGCTCTATTGTAACTATGCTTTGCCTCCCTAATCCACGATGACTACTGATTGATGTCTCTGTATGCCAACTATTTGCAGTGATGAATAAGATTTTAAATGAGGATAAAATATTTAATGTGTCTTAATAAAACCGGTCAACGAAGTATGATGTAATGTAAAGATGATATGGGTGTTGGCAGAGCCTGCTGAGACTATGATACGCGTCGAGGAGAGTCGTTATCGCGATGCCCTTGAGAGAGGAGTGTCAGATTGTAATTGTAATTTTGTCATGTTATGAGTGTAATACTTATTTAAATCAATTGAGATATTTCATTAAGTAGATATGTTAATTTATATAAGTATAATATATATATAATTAACAGTTAACAGTGGCCACTGATAGTTAATGATCATTAAATAAGTATATGATCAATTTTTGTGTTGGTATTGTAATTAGTAATATGAAGTATGTGTTGTATGTAAATATATAATACTAGTTGAGATGTGGGTTAGGAATGGGAATCATCGGATTTTTTATTTGGTTGTTTAAATGTAAAATTAGTTTACATTACAATGCTTTTAGTCTTATTTGCTTTTTAAGGAAGAAAGTGGTTTAGAATTAAGAAGTGAAAAATTAAGTTAGACAAGATAATAGGAAGTACTTAAGAAAGCTTGCAAATAAATTTAATCTATAAATTGTAAATATCAATAATTGAATCCATGAAATTAAAACTGGAAAATCTAAAAGCAAATGAAGTTAGAGGTTGTTAGTAGTGCAATAAGAAGTATGTATGAGTAGATGTGCTAAAATAATAGGAATTTAAAATGGAATTTTAATACAAGATAGAGTAAGTTGCATGAAGTAGGTTTGTACGACAAAGCATGATTAAAATAAAAGAAAGAGATAAAGTTAATAATAGTACTATAAAAAGTCCACAATGATAAGTCTCAAAAAGAAAAAGGTGTTTGGAATTAAATAACGTATAGAAGAAAAAAAAGGAATACTATAAATATAAAAATTAGCGTTAATTAGTAGGTATATAAGGAAATAAGGGATAAAATGTATAACGTATTTTGGTAAGGGATGATTGAGGACTTATACAAGGGAATCAAGGAATAGCTCTATATTATTCTGTAATGAGAAACTGACAAAAGGTTATTTAAATAGAATAATGACGAAATTATAAAGGTAGAATACTATGCAGAATAATAGAATATAGGGATGAGTGCTTTTTGGTATAACTTGAATAATGGAAGTTGTGACCGCGAGAGTGATGTCTACGAGGATGGCAGCTCATAATCTTCTCTGTACACAGTAACTTTAATAATTGCCGTGACAAACAATATATTTGAGGCAAGTAATAATGATGGATGAAAGTGAATGTAATGATGTGTGTAGTTATATGAATGAGCTAATAAGAAGCTAATGGTATATTTTGGGAAAATGAGCTCATTAGTATAGTAGAGGAATGATAATTAATAGGAGTATAGATAGAGAAAGTTGAAGAATGGTAAATTCAGCAGAGTATATATATATATATGTATATATTACTTGGTGAAAATTAGTATCAATGAGAATGGAGGAGATTGGTTAGAAAAATGATATCGAGATATCGAGTAAGATTGATAATAATGAAGGTAAATATGAAACGTAAATTGAGAAAGACACAAAACGAAGCTTAAGAATCATAAAGGATAAATAGCATCATCAACACACCACAACAACAACTGTAAGCAATAAGAAACCATATAATTCTTACCTCATAGACACAACTACAGCTGGAACATGTTAGGTATATATATATATATAACACACAATTCTTTTTGAAAACCAAAAACACCACATGCCATCATTGAGTAGCTCTTTAAGCCTTACCCCTACTATACTATATAACAAACTCAACAACTCTCTTACCTCCTTTACACTACAAGCTCACTATATCTACATATAACAATTCCTAAATCAACATTCCACTACACTATATCCACCAAACAACACAACTAATTAATCAACTAAAACAAATAACCACATATGATCTAACTAAGAAAGATACTATTAAGACGCAAACCACCAAACATACCTTATGTTTAAATAACACCCACCATGAAATAAGTCAACCTAAGAATCAACTCACTTATTACCAAGTAAACAAGTCAAATATCTATTATATAATACTACTTGGCAAATGACTAAGATATGACAGCCACCACATATACTTAAAATTACAATACTACTTATATGAGAGATCATCACAGATTATTTACTTTTATACATTAACCATATAGCACCACACATACATCTGTCATAGCTTGTAAACAGGTTCTGGAGTGTACAAAAACCATTACGACTACAGCCACTGATATATATATTTATATCTCTCCAGTATTAGCCATAATTCTCAAGCACAGATATTATATATACATTGAGACATATCATCCCTGAGAGGATCTACTTGAGGAGGAGTATCATTAGGTGAGCATCTATAGCTCGAGAGGGAGTATACTATATGAATATGAAGAGTGAGTGGCCCTCTATCCCATGACAGGGTGTTTATGAGGTGAGAAGTGTAAGTGTATATTATATTAATATTAATAATATATATATATATATATATAATTATTATATATATATATAATATAATATATATATTTATATATATATATATATATTATATATATTAATTATATTATATATATTATAAATATATATATATATTATATATATATATATATATATATATATATATTTAGTTTTTTATTTTATCAACTCATTATCCATAGCTTTTAAAAAATTAAACCTGCACATAATCATCAAATGAAGTAGGACAAGGCATGTGTATAGTATTTTATGTTCAATATACAATTCACTATTACTAATACTACACATATATGAATTACATATAATATAAATATAATATAATATTAAACATTTATGTAAAAAAAAAATGTAGATTCTAGAAAAGGTCTTAAGTACATTATTGTAATAATATATTTATTTAATAAAATTATAACAAGTTTACATGAGAAAAATTATGAAGCATTGATATGTAATTATATTATATCATCTGTTATATCAGAGCAACACAATATTTATCTGTGGTAAGTGGATAAATAAAAATAATATATTCTTCTTTGCTTAGCGCAATACACCACACTTATGTAATTTCGAGAGGAGAAAGTTACGCTCGCGAGGTCAAGGTTTCGAAGTTAGGTTGTGAAATTCTAAGAAGTGTATACAAAATATAATAATAAAGTTATTGAGAATCGCTACTAAAAATTATATAAAGGATAATGTGCAAGAGCATATACATATATATATTCTTATATAATAAATTTAATCATGAATCACAATCTGGGAAAACACAGATATAATGAATAACATTTATTAATGATTAGATAAAATATTTTACACCAAGTACTTTTCAATGTCTTTGCTTTAAAAACCATTATATGTTAACAATGAAAACCGTCAGAATGTATTGCATACTGATCTACAAGAATTGTAAGCATACATACGAATGATTCTTATCACTACTTCGTGACCAATTATATAATAACTCTTTATCTACTTTTATCTATATACATCATGCAAATTAACGTCAATTAACGATCTGACGTATCTGACGTACACTTACTATAAATTACAAGTGTCTTTCCCCTCTCCCCACCTTGGTACTTAACAAGGAAGTAAAATTAAAGTTACTCTAAAGAATAATAATGAGTATTGTAGGATATTGATAAGATCTTTCTTTAAATATATATAAGAGATATGCTTTGATTAATATAGCAAAGCACTTGAGTTGTATATAGGATATTGGTTAAATACGCTATTTGAAAGCTATACAAGAACTATAGCTACTTTCACGTGGTATAAATAAAGCCATAATAAATCACGTATACTAAAATTATTATATGGCATTTATATTATTATATATGAGATTTATAGTATATAAATAAATCATATATAAAATTCGAAGCACAAGTCATGAATCCACCCATTATTTTATTTATTAATAATATTATTATTATTGCTGTTGATAATACTTATCATAGTTTTAATTAAGAGTTTGATATAGAATTGTGATTATTTTTTACTCACTTTATATATAACTATTTATTATTAAGATTTAGTACATTATTATAGGTGCTGTAGTTTGATCTCAATTTCAGACCGTGATTATTATTAACTTAATTAAATATAACATTTAATAAAGCTTATTATAGTGATATCATTTAGTTGAGAGAGAGGATAATTACTAATTCTAGCCTAAATTATGTATGCACACTAATTAGAGTTCTATTTTAAACCTTCTCATATACAACTCTAATAGATCGTAGTAACAGCTAAATTATTTTCTTACTACACTCTTTATTATATCGTTGAGAGTACAAATAATTCATTACTCATACGTTATTGCTATTGCATATTATCATATGTTTTGTATAATTCTACTATTTATTTATTTACTAAATTGTTCTTTTTCTTCCCTATGAGGTATTCCAAGCATTCATCTCTAATTATTTTTGTTGTTAAAGCGTATAGAATTGAGGTACTCGCAATCATTAATATTACATCACCTTTATTATTATTATTATTTTTAGTACGTTTTATCTTAACTCAATATTAAGATGTGCTCCAATACATAGTCAATATCTACTATATTATCTGAGTTAAATTATCTCTACTTATTTGATGAGATAAATTCCTTATCTGGAACTTAGTCTAATATACTCACTCATTTGTAATATGACACTCTGATTTCACCATTCTCAGTCTCAATTATTAGAGTTCTAATTATTATTATTATTATTAATTATGCAATTCTAGTACTTCCTATCAGTCAGTTGAGATATAGATTTATTTATCAAATTCCATAATCTAATATTTTAACAAATCTCCCGTTCATAGATTCAAAGTGCTCAAGAGATGACTCTATTTCCACGTCAAGAACTAATCGATGAACATCACACTCACACAGTTCTACTACTAGGAGACCAACACTGCGTATCGAACTACCATCCAGAGGACATCGAACACGCACAGCTAATTTTATGCTATTACTGACGTCTTACCATCGGAAGCCCCCCCTTTTTTCGAGTGTTTTTGTTAGTCTGTGTTTATGTGGTAATCATTTGGTTTGTTTTTGTTCGTTTGGTTGTTGTTACATTTTTTCGATCAATGGCGGTGGTCACTATTCTAGACATAGAACAGGGAGTTAGAAGGCACAATATATATATATCACTAACACACACTAACTACAACACACACACACACACACACACCACATATATATATATATATAGTATATATATATATATATATATATACATAACTATATATATATAATATTATATATATATATATATATATATATATAATATATATATATATATATATATATAATACGGTATATATATAATATATTATATATATATATATATATATATATATTATACACACACATCAATCACGGAATTGTGTTATATTTGATATAATTTTACGTTAGTTTGCTATGTTTGGCAGCGCGGGCTGACGGATATATATATAATATTAATTATATAATATTAATATAATATATATTATATATATATATATTAATATATTATATATTATATATATATACTAGTTAATTAAGACTAGCACAAGGGAAATATCACGGGTGACCAGGCCACCTTTTTTAAAGAGGGGTGATTCGGTCCACCTCTAATATAAATAAAAATAAATTCATAATATTTATTTTATTTTATTTGCTACATTGTTTATATAGCCTCATGTTAGGAAGTTAAATCTATATATAACAGTATATTTATATAGATAGTGTAATATCAAATAATAGAGAGTATTTATTTATATATTTTAAATAAAAAATGTAATTAAATTATAATATATATAGTTAGTAGTACAAAATAGCCCTTCAATAGAATATTTCACTTTTGAAAAATGTGATTCCATAATCACTACCACATAACATATCACACATTAATAAAGGTATTGGATATTTATTTGCTCATTGTCATGTAAATTGGTCGAATCATTGACTGAGAGTTAAACTGGCAAGTATATTTATTGTTCAAACAAGTACTAAAGTGACTATAAATCAGTAGGAGCTCATAACTTGTGACCTCAAATTCTCACCCCGCCATAAAAATATATGATGGGGTGAATTAGAATTGATATATAGGACCACCATTTGTTTTTCGTATTTTACGTATAATTTTATAATATTATATACTATTATAAAAACGTATATTAAATATATTAATATTATAATATAATATAAAGTTAAGTTAACTTTATAAATATGTAAAATTAAAACTAATAAATGATAAATTATATATTATAAAAATACGAATATACTCCACAAAAAGTGTCAAATATTTATGAGAAGGCTAAGTAGAGATGAGGGTGAATTGGACCAATACTTATTTTATTATATCTCACATTATATTAATGAGCTATCTAAACAAATTAGAGATTTTAATTTCTCTTGTCTACATTACTAAATTCAAATCTTGATAATACATATCTCTAAAGAATGTCTTCACATTTAAATGAGCTATCTAACAACAAATTGAGTTGATTATTAATGGTATAATATAAGAGAGGATATTTAAACACAGATGAGTACCAATTCACCCTCCAAGGTCAGGCTGAAGAAAAATCTTTTATAAAACTTTATAAAATACTTTTATTATTAAATAATTACATATTATTATACTTATTTTATTGTATGATAGACTTATATACCTATACCAAATATTGGCCTTGAATTTCAGAGGAAAAAAAATTCCAAATAGTGCATTAAGGTAATAGAGAATTCAAAATCTGGGATGATATTAAGTTTATATTCTAAAGTGGTCCAAGTCCCCAGTACCCAACTCACGACTATATTATTAATTATATATATTTAATTATAATATAATATATATTAAATATATATATATATATATATATAATATATATATATATATAATATATATATAATATATAATATATATTAATTAATATATATAATATAATATATATATAATATATTATTAATATATAATTATATATATATATAAATAATATATATTATATATATTAATAAGTATATATATATATCATTATATATATATTATATATACTAATATATAATTACTATAATATATTCCATATTTTGAACTTGTGTATTAATTTTCACTCATTTATATTTAATTTGACTTACTTTAGATTATGTAAATGATTATTTGGATATGTTCCATTCAATCTTGTAATATTCTGCAATTCATTATCAATTGGAGATATTAGGATTGATAACCTATATTATTTTATTATTATTATTTATTTATATTATTTATTTTTTTTTTTTTTATAACAAATATAATTTTAAGAGCCTGACAAACAATTTCTTTCAATAGTATGTAGGCAATACATTCTACCCATCCTAAATTTCACTGCACTAAAACTATCAGACCTCCTACTGGTCATTGAGATATAAAATATCATCACTTACTGGTACCTATATATATATACTATTATATAATATAATATTATTTAATATATATATACAATATATATATAATATATATATATATAGCAATAGTAATACCTCATAGTCCCTGTTTCTGAATGGAGGGGATTATATATTTATAGGATAATTTATAGTTTGTATATAGTATTTAAATTATAAATTTATAAAAGTATTATAATAATTTATTTTATAAAGAACTCATTTTCGATATCAATATGAATATAAGCTCAAGTAGAATTATTCAGGTAAGATCACTCAAATTATCCTTTATTTACTTTATATTTTAAGAATTTTAAGATTTACGCAATTTTTCTATGCAAAATATAATCTAGGTCTTCATATAAGTTTATATAGGAGTTATTTTAATTGAGGTCAATATCGTAATATTTTTGTGTTATTATAGTTATTTATATATAGAGCAGTAATAATAATATGTATTCCAGAAGTGAGCTAAAGTGATTACACCATTTTATATTTATTAGATATGTTTTACTGTTGATCATATTTGACTGGTTAATTTTTAGTTATTTATTTATTAATAATAAAATATTTAGGTTATTTTTCAATATTACTTTATTTAGAGCTAGTATATTTTAATTAATTATTGGACTTATGGTTTCAATAGAGTTGGAATAATACTGTAGTGAATCACGATTCTATAAAAACTAACTATTAATATGAGTAGTTGTAACCAGAAGTGGGCATCGTTACTTCCTGAAACGAAAAAAGTAATTCCGTATAAACTCTTAGGTGCAATAATTGATGACTGTAGTTTTCAATTACTGAAAACTGGCATTTAAATGTTTTATTGTGGACATTGGATATTTTTAGTTCCATCCATCACCCATTTATTTTACATACTATGGTAAAGAGAAGCTACACTAGCCGTATATCATAAAGAGGATCTATATAAGGACACCATATAATATCAATAGAGATAATGATAAGAGTAAGAAGGATCAAGAGAATATAATTTTACCGTTACAATCTATAAAAAACATAATTAAAAAATTTTATTTTAGTATAATATAATATATATATATATTATATATATACTTCCGTATTTAACTTTATTAGAGCTTTTGACTAATGACATTATAAATTACGATATCTACTATTGGTAAATTATAGTTTGTGTAATGATTAAGTATATATCATAGCATATTATCATTCATTATTCAAATAAAAATTTGCTTAAAAATTATTTAATATATATATAATTTCATATATATAAAATTAATTAAATTATAACTTATATATAATATATATAATATTAATTATATATTATATATAATATACTATATAATTAATATAATATATATATATATATATTATAATTAGTATAGTATATATATAATATATATATATATATATTATATATATATATATTAATATATATATATGGCAAAGACAGTTTGTCTTATACAAAAATAAAATAATATAGTAAGTAACAATTAAAACATATGATTACCTAAATTTCAGAATCAGAATAAATATATATATATATATATATACCATCTGCATTATCATATAAATTTTTTTTTTTTTATCATGGTAAAATTTAAGAGTTCCATGAATGATACTATAATTTAATATTATAAATATACTATATATATTAATATTGAAATTATAATATTACATATTATGTGTATGTATATATTTAAAATTTTATTTGTCTGATAATTTCTCAGTTGTTTCATTTTCATTGATTAACTATAATAATTATTATTATCTAGCTTATAATATATATTAGACTATCGCTCTGCAATAGTAATCAATATTGAGCCTAGAGCAAAATTGGTATTGCTTTTATATGAGCGTAATGTTCGGAGGGAATCGAGTAAACAAGACGATATCTGAGACGCTGGATGAGAGAGAATAGCTTATGGGATAGGACAGATACAGCACTATTTACGTCATCGCGTTTGTGCGAGTCAAGAGAGCACACGATCAAAGAACCTACTCACGTATGAAATTAGGGCGAATGAATCATCTAGAGTGTTAATATTTTACTGACACATGAGATGAACACATAAACAAAAACTAATTTGTTTTAGTATAATATATTATTTTAATGGTTCAATCATATGCTTTAATTACAAAGTGGGCAATTTTAAAATGCAAGTTGAATGATGCTCTATATAATTAATTGGTTAATCTAAATTAATTTTAAACAATTTATCATTTTGACTCGAATTTATATCAATTCACATATACTTTATTGTTTTAGAGATGGGCATATAGTATAAAAACTTAAGAAGATAGTAAATGCATGAACGAAAAATAATGTCGAATGTATCACGGATGGAATGACCCAGATAATCTTTCAATTATAGTAGGAACATATTATATACAGTCTTTTTGTTAAGCAAGATATTTGTTAATAGGAGTTGATAGCTAGGAATAATGACAATGGTGTGGTAGAGGGGATTATATGATTTACCATATATTCTGAGGTTTGGTGTGAGGGTTGTTTTATATAGGATTTAGTTTGTATTTACGTTGGAAATGGTAATAAAGTGTTAATAGGATGGTTTTTAAGGGTTGTTAGTTGTTGAGAGTATATATATAAAGAGAATATATTGTATATCATGATTTATTTCTATTGTTTGGCAGATGGTTGTTTTCTGGAAGGCAGGTCGCCTTGGGGATGTGGGGGTGGAATTGGTTGTAATTGGGCTTTTACCTTTCTTATTTTAATGTTGTCTCTATGTACAATGAATGTTTTGCTTGTGTTGAGACATTGGAGTAACAATTTATTAAAAGGAACTATCTGTTTGACCTGAAATTGGCCGATCCATTTCGGAAAAAGTTTGGAGGATTGTTTCGGCTTTTTGATGTCCAAGATGTAGACTAAGTCGCCTATTTTTATTTGTTTAAGGGAAGATTTTTGTAATTGCCTGAGAATTTGCTTGTTTGTCTCAGCCTGTAGGTATTCTCTAGCTTGATCTCGAATCAAGTGAGCTCTTTCGGTTATTTCATCGACATAGTCGTTTACGTATTTCCGTGGAGGTTGTGTAGTTGTGAAGGGAGAGGAGTAATTGAGAAGGTTCGATGGTAGACGTTTATTGTAAGTATACATGCGATAGTATGGTGATGTTCCAATGGAAGTGTTGAAAGTGGAGTTTATAGCGGTTTGGGTGAAAGGAATGTATTTCCCCCTGTCATTATGACTGTTGTTTACGTAGTGTCTTAGATAATTGCTTATCTTATGATTTTCTTTTTCAACAAGAGAGTTGCTTTGAGCGTGCCTTACTACTATATTTATCACTTTTATACGCCATTGGGAGCATATTTCTTTGAAAAGCGTAGTAGGGAGTTCTGGAGATCGGTCCGAGATGATTACCTCTGTGTTGAGTGTCTACAGATAATTCTTTTCTGAAGAGCTTGAGCAATATCTTTTTTAGTCTGTTGTTTCAGAAGGACTAGTTCGACATAGCGTGTTAGTGTGTCTTTCATGCAAAGAATGTATTTACATTGTGTAATCTTGCATTGCGGTAGAGGAGCTAGTATATCTAAATATACATGGGAAAAGGGTTCGTAGGGTAAAGGGTATGCTTTGATGGGAGCGTTTTTGGGAGCATTTCCTTTAACTCTTTGACATAAATGGTTTCAGGAAACAGCTTATAGGGAAGCTGGATTCAAAGTGGTTCGGGTCTGGGGAAGTGAATAGGCAAAGGTGAAAGAGGAATGTAAGGTTCGATTCCCAAGCGTCAACCCTACTGATGAAGAAGGTTTAAGTCCTTATGTTAATAGGATGGGTAATGATGTAGCGAATAATAAACTTCAAATAGGAGAAGCTCTATATATATTGGGAAAGAACCTAACATTTTTTCTACTGCTTCCCTCTCTCTGAAGCAAACAGCAAGATTTATATTCTAGACCTTAGAACTTTGTACTCATGGGTACAAAAGAACTGAGGCTTCCCCTAGCGGTGTCCATAGAAAATTGATAGGGGATAGGCTGTCCATTGAAGAATTTTGCAGAAAAGTGAATGGAAAGTATTTCGTTGTAGCCATTGTCCGAGTCCTCCCTCCTCAAGACCTATACATATCCATTTTTCTGTTCACTCTGTGTAGGATGTATGCAGCCACTGGTCAAGAATCATTGTGTACTCATAGCGAGGGTCAACGCGAGTTCAGTGGTGTTTACACAATGCCTGAACTAAAGTTAGCTCTGTCTAATGGTTATAAGATTTCCATCTTCAGGAAATCTGAGACTTCACACCTCACCTAAGATCGGGATGTTAACTCAATACGTGGAAATGTTACTGAAATGGAAGACTGAAGCGTCTGCATTTCCTGAGGGACTAGATGATGCCAACAGTCCTACTCTCTACCAATTCATCGAAGTACTTTTGATAAATTCGGAATGTGAGAGAATCAGTATAGGTATTTTTATCTAACCCCAGTAATTTAGTGCGGTTGCGGCCCGAAAGTTAAAATTAATGTCCATATTTACTAGAGTATTATATTCATGAATTTATGAAATATTAATATATATCTATTTATTTGTATCCTAGAGATAAGAGAATGCAATATACCATAGCAATTTTAGAGTATTAAAGTTTCCGTCTCTTCAGATAGTCTTAATTCACGTGTTCCGGAGTGCCTTTAAAGCGATCAAAGAAGAATGATCAATGTCACCCCATTGCTTACACAAAGAAACTACTTAATATGTTTAGCGTATAAGAATGGAGAAGAAAACTTTATTTTTTAGCAAATATAAACAAAAAAGTTTGAAATTTGAATCTGTATATTATATAGTTTATTCTCCCACAAAATATTATATATTATTATTATATATTACAAAATATTAGCAGTTTTTACTAAAACAGAATGCCTTTTAATTATAATTAGTAATTTATCTTTTACTAATTAACGAAACAAGTTTCCTATGAGAGTAGATTAACATACTATATTAGATGTCATAGTATAGATAACTCAACAGTTATATAGATATGGATTTAAATTTAAATTGTGAGTTTTAATGATATATATATTATATGGCTCGAGGACCTTCTATAGAAAAAGCTTAATTTATGAATATTAACACAAAACCAGTCATTTGCATGTAAGACTACATATAGAGCACTGAGCTATGAGCATCAGAAGGGAGAGAACGAATATCACATCTATCTCTGAGATGCACAATCGTCAATTCTTGGCTCTGTATATGTGGTCTCTGAGATCTTATACATAAGGATAAATACTATAATTTAGAGAAGATAGAAAATCGAGAGCATTGGTATCGGAGTGAGCGTGTGTTGACCGTCAGCAGTCCGAGTTGTACGGCCATCAAAGGTTATTGGTCGAATGTTAGGAGGCAGATAAAAGGAGATTACTATTGTCTTTGTATAATTCTAGATGAAGGCGGATAACATGCTCTGACATTTAATGTGGAGCGCTCGAGCCGAACGTGATAACACAGGGGAGCGACGTTCTTCATAACCATCTGTGAAGCGCGGAGTGGGCGGAGGAACCGCCCGCGCACCAAAATTAGGAAAAGGTGAGAAGTCACATGGCTCTCAAAATACATACATTAATTGTAGTCGAGGCGGTTCACTGGCACGTACCATCTCGCGCCCGAGGGGGGGAAATAGTCACAACCCAGTAAGTGTCTCCACCGGATATAGGCCTAGAGACCCGCAAACAGATCACATACCGCTGAGCTCTCACCATTTGGGTGTTATATATCTTTTTTAGTTTTACGATATTGGTTGAGGAATAACTGCTTTTTCCTCTCTCCTCTGCTCCAACGTTTGCAGCTAACAATTTCAAAGATGTCTCTTCTTTTGTGTTTCTAATATGGTTAATTCGACCTGTTGGTCATTCCATCGAACAAGAAGTAATTCCAATCCAGAATCAAAAGAAATTAATGAAATAAACGTACAAAATCATCGACATTGTGTAATTTTTGTGCTAAATTATTAACTCTTAAGTTTATATTTAACACCACTAAATTGTGTTACATGGACCCTCCGTAAAACATATCTTGTAAAGGGTGACTGGTTTTCCTTTGAATTCTTTGTTCTCTAGAATTGCAGGCTTGGTCTTTGCTGCAATGCAGTCATATTTCTTGGATGATTTTTAAAAAAATTTTGCAGACCATTTCCGAAAACAATTTTTTACCTTTACTTGAAGTTACGCATTGCTTGTTTGACAGGCTAGTTGACGGTTCTGATATTTACTCTTCTACTTGAATATCTATCATAAGTCCTTTTCTTATTGCTCTTAGCGCTCTGCTGTTTGAGATAAACTCCCTTTCCAATGTCCTCTAACATTAGGTGGGAATTCTCTGGCATCACCTTTCACATCCTGAAGGTGATTGAGAACAATTTCATACAGGATCTGCCGCATCAATCTCAGTACAAACAATTTTTCCGGCTTCCTCATCATTTCTAATATAGTTTTAAGATTCCTCATCCATCTCGTATAATGATACGCTTTTAGAGCCATAACTGTGGGCTGAAATTAATAAATATTATAATATTTTATTATTATATATATATTAAATAAATATTAATATATATATATATACTATATATATAATATATATATATATATATATATATATATTTATATTATATTATATATATATATATTATATATATATATAATATATATATACATATATATATATATATAATAATATAATTATTATATATATATATATTACTATTTAGGGATACATTTCCACCTACAAATAGCAATAAAGATGAAATTCGAAAAGTTTCTGAGTCCACAATCCAAAAAGTTCAATTTGTTAACGTTACTTCCACAATGTTCCTAAAATCGACACGAGGTAAAAACACCCGATAAAATTTATTCAACTTAATGAAATATTTCGTTTCCACAAATAATAAAGAAATTAATAACATACTAATAATAAAATAAAAAGATAATAAATAACAGCCAAACATATAACACTTCCAAAAAACACTTACAAGTCGACCTTTGTCAACGCTCACCCTCACCAAAAATTTTACTACTGAAATTACTCTAGGTAAAAATGAAGTAATAAACAATTTAAGGAAAATTTTGCCATATATCGCTAGAAGAACTATTCCTTAGAATAACCATGCGTACCAACTACGAAAAACATAAAAATATATGCTATTTTTTTTAAATTTATGACGTCATGTTTTTGGTGTCTAAATAGACACAGTGGGCATTAATGGGTTAAACTTGAGAAGGCTAAGATTATGAAGAACCCCGGTGTCTGATTCATCGCTAAGCTGTGCCTTAATTCTCTCCGGGCGGAAGCTAGCAAAACGTGCTCTAAATACTGAAGATATAGTCTGTCATAGCGATGTCGAAGTATGGAACTACTTTAAAAATGCTGATATAGAAGTTAATGATGTCACAGATGCTGACCAGAAACATATTGTTTCCGTGAAATACACCAAATACTCCAATAACATTTCTAAATCCACAAACATAGCTATAGTCGTTATCACCACGACTCATACCAGGGTAAAACTGTATTATTTTCTTGACGCTGTAGGATAGAGGGTGTTGTATAGTGACACAGATAGCTGTATCTTTGTTGCTATGGACGGGGAACATTTTACCTAAAATAATGATGTTTTTATGGGATTTAACGGATGAAATAGGATATAGAACGCTGGCTGATGGTTGTGTGTGCACTAGTAGTAAGTCTTGCGCTATTCGTCTTATAAAAGCCGACGGCCATATTGACCATATAAAAGCCTAGGGTTTAACCTTAAATAAAACAAATGGGAAAATCATTAATTTATTTACAATGCTAAAACTTGTTTTGAATAAAATTAACCCAGACTGTGAGAAGGAGGAAAGGGCATGGTTTATGGGTGATGAAAGTTACTACGACAAACTTTAAAGGGCTAGGGATATAACCTGGGAAGGTTGTTCAACAAATCAGAGCGACGAAAAGGTTGCTAACTGTCGTAAACCGGCTTACGTTTATCTTTCATTTAACAAAGTTTTAAAGTCTCAAATTTTCTTCAGCTATGCTAGAGATTTGGGGCTACATTTTATTAACTTTTGACATTGATCAAAATTATATTTTTGTAAATATAAATATATTGAATCACCTGCAAAAAATAGGCTTTCAAACTCGTGAATTTTCTTATTTGAAAGGTTTTTATCCTAAATCACCTGCAAAAAATAGGCCTTCAAACTTGTGAATTTTCTTATTTGAAAGTTTTTTCTCACTTCCTTATTAAACCAGTACTGTAAGGTTGTCGTACTTGGTTATTATTTCAAATTGATCCTAACATGTCTGTCTTCTAACTGCATAAATATCGTTGACCTCTTTGAATCGAAAGATCAAGATTTTTGGGTCATTTGACCCTTTGTTTTTCCAAATTAAAACTTCAACATATTATGGTTCATGTTTGTCCTAGGAAGTCAATTTTAATATCAAAATAATCATAAGAAAATACTGAATATTTTGATTATTATTTAAACTAACAATTATCTTTAATTAAAAATTATATTTATTATATAATTTCTATCTAAATAAAAATCACGTGTATTGAACATGTGATTGTTGCCAAAAGTTTCTGTTGTAAACTCCTAATGATTTTTACAATAAATCTAAATTAGTTTATTCAACAAATTATTTATATAGTATGTAGTTTTAAATTTGCTATCTTTTGATATTAAATTTATAATCATAACATTGATAATTCAAATTAATGTTTTTTCAACTAATCACTCGCTGCAAGAGTAGAATGTGCAACTGTTATATCTCGTGAAGAGTATGGAAATATGGGAGCGGATTTGGCAGAAGGCACACTTTGTTAATACTACTTCGCACTTCTCAACTCGTAAGAACTCCGTCCCAAATCTTAATTTGTATTACTCTCCCGAGTCAAAAGAGATTCCCTTATCACCACTTGTCTTATAACTTACCAACTATGAGTATTATAAAGTGAATATAAAGTTTTTTTGACGAGACCTATCCTTTAGACGGGTCTCAACTTTCCTTTTTAGAAGCATCCTCACTATCAAGGAAGTGACATGATGACCATACAGTAGGGGTCGAGATTTGTTTGTTTGTTGTTCTCTGATCGAAAAAATGTAAAAAATCTTCCTTCGTTAGAAGTGTTCGTAGGAAAATTCTACGTAGGTAGTTTAATTGTGTATGCCTTCTGGACAAACTGATAGGATTCCCCACTAACGACCATTTGGTCAACCCTTCTTTTCTTTCAGATGTATATTAAAAAGGCTTCAGTTTTGATTCGTTATTATTCATTTTTTGATAAATATCTTAACATTATATATTAACTCAATCTCTTCTTTTTGAATTGTTCCAGTTAGAACAATTCGATCTGATCGTGGACCCACGAGTTTTTATATAATGTTGTGGTATTTCTTTTAGAATAGTCCGTAAAGATTTGAATTGATTTCGATTTCGCCTACGTTTATTTGATGGTTGGTTTCCATTACCAAATCAAATATCGACGCAAATCACCTTTCAAGTCGCCTTTTTTACTTCGTCTTAAAATTTAGGGTCCAGTTTAATGTATAGGATGGAGAATTCTACGAGTTTTTTGACCATCATTTCTCTCTACTCTTTTTTCGGAGAAAGCTTAAAAGTATAATATTGTCAACATTCATAGTAAAACAACGCCATGTACACTGATTTTTTCATTTTTTTTTACATACAAACATTAAACTCGTACACTTTGAACAAAAATCTTATTTATAAAGTTTGCGAATTTAAACAAAAAATAAAACGCTAAATTGGGAAAAATTAAAAATAAAAATAAAAGTAAGTAAAACCGCCAAATTAATAAAAATAAAAATTGAAAAAATAAGAGAATTTAAAATTTGAAACTATGCCATTGAAGGTATAGTCCATGGAAATTGAAATATATAGGAGTAGTAATGGTACACTTCCCGCGGCAACCTATTTCGATATGAAGGAATAGAGATTTTGGCTTCATACTTGGAAGAATTGATAGCCCGAAGGGTTATCAATTCGACAAACAGACAAAACCGAGGATTGTTTGTGTTTGTCTGTATTTGTCTAGTATTGTTTTGTGTTTGTTTGTGCTTGTTTGTTATTATTATTATTACCGTCGTCGAAGAAATTATGAATCACGAAGATGATCATAATTTCGAGTTGTCTTGTGCTTTCACTCGACTTCCGACTCCGATTCAAAATCTGAGCCAAACTCCGACTCCGCTCCGACTCCGACTCCGACCCGACTCCGCTCGGCTCCGGCCGTTTCTTAACTCCGGCTCCGGTGCGGTTCTTAACTCTTGCTCCAATTCAGCTGAGTGAATGAATCTTTGAATTTTTATATATTATTATTATTCATTATTATTATTTTTATTATTTATTATTATTATTTTTATTATATTATTATTATTATTATATTATTATTATTATTATTATTATTAATTATTATTATTATTATTAATTATTATTAATTACTTATTATTATTATTTTATTATTATCATTATTATTAATATTATTATATAGATAAGAAGACCGATTTAAGAAGAAGAAGAAACTACAGAACACAGAACTACAAGAACACCGACTAGCAAAAGACTTTAGCAGTCCCTCAAGGCTAGTCCTGTTAAGTATTTTTGTTTAGTTAATTTGTTGGATGTGTCTACTGTTATTAAAAAAATCCTGTTATGTATTTTTGAAAAAGCATAATATTTTACCTATTTCTATGTAACAAATATGAGTCTGCTCACTTAGAGCAGATGTGCTTCTAAGCAAACAAACATCATAGTATGTTAAGTATTATTGTTAATTTAATTGAGTCAGTGTAATCGATTTGATCACCGTCTTAGAACAGATATGTTCTATGCGGTGAACATCAAATTTATTTACTACAGTTAATTAGTGTGATCGATTAGTCACCGTCTAGAACAGATATGTTCTATGCGGAAAAATCAAAGCCATCAACTTAAAGCCAAGTCAGCGTAGATCGAAAGATCTGCAGTCTTCAAGAACCATATAATGTTCAATGCGATAATAACATCAAGCACTTTACTACAGTTAATTGATTAAACAGTTAATTTGTAAAGATGTTCTATGGCGGTAAACATTCAAAGCTATTTATATACAGGTTAAAGTGCGATCGATGATATCACTATACTAGAACGGATACTTTGCAAGCCATGGACATCATAGCTACTACAAGCCGTAATTCCTTTTTACGATGTCTTATAACATTTTCTAAATGATTCAATTTTTTTTAGTTTGATTTGTGCATGTGCTGGATACTATTAGTGTTTGTGTGTTTTAAGTGTTTATCCTTCTTTAGTGTTCACATTGTGTGTTTTAAAAGTGTTTATCTTACAAGCGTTGAGCGTACGTATCGATATAGCGATATTCACAATTTCATAAGAACGACTAGACTATTCCACTTCTCTATTACATCGTAAGTAAGAAATTTCTTTAATTTTTGGTTTGAAATCGTTATGACAAAGTTTATGCCCATTACTTCGTGTTACATCATTAAAATTATATCTGAAAAATTGCCTGTAATCTATTGTCAAATTTATTTAGGATCTTGAAAACTTCAATTAATTTTTCCTCTAAATCTTCTTGTCTCTAAAGAATGGATATATACTTTAGAGGTAGTCCGTTCTGCTAATGATTTAACCTTCGGTTGATTTACGAGATTCCTTTAGTTGCCTCTCTTCTTTTGAATTCTTCAATTTTTTCTATGTCTTTCTGAGAATGGACTCCAAAATGCATCTGCGTATCAGATGAGGGTCTAATCTAAAGTTTTATAAAAGAGGAAGTATAATATTTTTAGATTTATTATTCGAAATTTTGGCAATAAATCCTAAGCTTTATTTTGCTTTTTTTAACAGCTTCAGCACTTTGTTTCGCAAAGCGTAAATCCCTTATTAATTAATACTCCTAGATCCTTTTCCCTCACTGACAACTTTGATTGAACCTTCCCAATTTTTGTTAAATCATATTCATTGTTCCTACTCCCATAAAAATGTAAACTTTACATTTTATCGGTATTGAATTCCAATTTGCCAATGTTTTTACAAATTTACAAATCTTGTTTAAGTCGCTTTGGTGTAATTGATAATCTTTCTCAAAATTTTTTTGCGATTTCCAAGTTTCGTGTCATCCGCAACTTTCGAAATATTGCCTTCGTTAGAGATTCTCATTTTGTCATTTTACATATATAGATGAACAGTATTGGACCCAGGACAGATCTTTGGGTACACCACTTGTAACATTCGTCCAATCTGAAGCATTCACCATTGATAACGACTCGCTGTTGTCGATCCGCGAAGCCAATTTTAATCAAATTTAAAAGTCTTCTCGAATACCGATGAGCTTCTAAGCTTTCAACAATAATCTTTGAACTGAGGGACGGGTATCAAATGGCCTTTTGAAAAGTATAAGTAATGACATCGAATGGATTTTATAATTTACGTACATCGTTAATAACCACATAAAAAAATTCTCGCAAATTTGTTAAGCATGATCTATTTCCTCTAAAACCGTGTTGGGTATTCTTGATCAATCCATGATCTTCAAAAGATGTGCAACTAACCTAATAGTTAGTATTGCTTCAAAATTTTACCACTATAAGAAGTCAAGTCTAATGTGGTCTGTAGTTATTCGGAACCTTACAATCTCCTTTTTTGAAAATGGGGAGTAATTTAAGCAATTTTGAAATCATGAGGAACTATTCCTTCCTTTAAAGACTTATTGAAAAGCATTGTCAAATTAGGTTTCACTAAATATGTCTTTCAATTTTTAAGATGCATCGGATAGAAACCATCTGGTCAAGGTGATTTATTTATTAATAAGTTTAATTCAATCTGGAAAGCAACTTCCTCTTCTAGAAAATTTAAATGAATCTAAAATGTTGTCTGCATAACAATCGCATTATTTCCATTTTAACCTTGGAATGTGATGCGCATTTTTGGTATACACATAAAATAGGAGAAATTCAATATGGTATGATAATTTTATGCGTTGATAACACATCGATGATGGATAAAATTATCGCGTTAAAACACGTTAAAACTTTTTAGGGTATTAAAACGATTGTTACTTCGTCAAATAATATTTGGACATTACTAAAAGAACAACTTAATAGTTCTTGGGCGTTTCATACGAGCGTTGAAAACGGGCGAGATACCCTGCCGTTAGTTGAATACGTCAATGAACGCGTTTGAAGCGCTTATAGATGGAACAATGTACTACTCATCGACCTAATGAACTGGTGTTTGCATTTTATATGGAACAAAATCTTTTCATTTGTCTTTAAATATTTGTAGAAACGTATCCCACATTATACCTTTTAGTTCCTAAAGAATATAAGAAGTATATAAGAAAAAGAAGAGAAAGAAGAAGAAGAAGAAGAGAATAAGAACACGTTTGAATAGAAGAGGATGTAGAGTAGAACAGGAACAAAAATAAAGAAAAAGAACAAATAAATCTGAGATATGTTACGGTCAAAACGTTTCATTTCAAGGACATATTATTGCATCAATCTTTGTATTTTAATTTCGTAATAATTTTTAATGACTTATCATATTTATTTATCGTAATTATTATTGATTATTTACTCTTTATTCATGAAATATTTTTCTTTAATATCGTTATTATTATTATTATTATATTATTATATTAATTATTATTATTTTATTATTATTATTATTATTATTATTATTATTTATTATAATACCATATAATAAAAGTAATAAATAATAATAGTAATACATAAAATAAAAATAAAAATAAATAAAATAATTACGAAATAACAATCAAACAATTGTTGCAATAATATGTCCTTTGACTATAAACATTGAAAACAAAATACATAACAATTACTTGAAATTTCCAGATTTTAAGAACGCAAATTTTAATGGGTTAAAGGACAGTTTTTCTGTCTATGATTGGAATGAAAAATTAGCATAAAATGCAAATATAATATGGTATACGTTTCTACAAGTATTGAAAGACAAAGAAAAAGATTTTGTTCCATATAAAATCAAAAGAACTTTACCAAATTCGAAGCGAAAGATGGTGGAACAATGAAATTAGAGATTCTTTAAATAATGAAAATAGAGCTTATAAACTTTGGAAGTCTTCTCCTTCGGTGGAAAATAATAATAGTTGCATAGCTTGTCGATGAAATTGCAAACGATTATTAGATATTATAAATGAAACTATGAAATTTATATTGCTGGAGAAAAAATTAATCCTAAAAAGTTTTACAAATATGTTAATAACAAAAGTTCCATTAAGGGATCAACTGAACCATTGCTGGACATTAATGGAAATTGAAAATCAAACTGCTGATATGGAAAATATTTTAAATAATTATTTCTCCAGAGTTTTTACTAAAGGGAATTCAGATAGTGTGCCTAGCATAAAAGAGACAATGATTTTTATGTAGACATTATTTTGATACCTATGACCTCAGTGAACTTCCAACAAAATTTGATGTTATTCTGGTAGAACCTCCCCTTGAAGAGTATCAGCACACTTATGGTGTAACAAATTTGGAATCCTGGGATTGGGAGCATATTATGAACCTTGACATAGCACAGGTAATTGTTAACTCACCTTATTTAAGATATGAAAATGCCCACTTGACGCATATTTGGAATTGTGGTAAAATTTTGGTA
This sequence comes from Trachelipus rathkii, assembly GCA_015478945.1. Lineage (NCBI taxonomy): Eukaryota > Metazoa > Arthropoda > Malacostraca > Isopoda > Trachelipodidae > Trachelipus > Trachelipus rathkii. The sequence continues at coordinate 29,276 of JABUQX010065054.1, forward strand.
AAGAAAATTTGGGTCTCCCAATGCTTCACTAAACTCAGCGTTCTATCATCCTCATATCTTATGAAGAGTATATGAGTGATCTATATGAGTATTACATTATGTCAGTAATATTAAAGTATTATGAAACTCTACATTGTTTATTTGAATAACTACGATTGGACATTTTTAATTTTAATATTAGTTTTTGTAGATTTAAAAAATTATAAATTATTTCCATCATTTTATCTCCTGTGTTCTGTTTAGCGTTCCCGTTAAAAATAAACATGATTGATACATTTAGTTTGCCAATATTTACGATGTAATTATTAATATATATAATATATATATATATACTATATATATATATAGATGATATTATATATATATATATATATATATATATATATTATATAGTATATATATATATATATAATATTATATATTACATAATATATATATATATATATTATAGTTATAATAATATAATATCTATATAATATAGTATATATTATATAATATATATTATATATATATATATATAATATATACTGTATATTATATATTATATATTATGAATATATATATATATATCATAATTAGAATAATATATATATATATATAATATATTATATATATATATATTATATATTATTTATATAGATATATATTATATTATATATAGATAAAATATATATAAAATTATATATATATTATAATAAAAAGTAATAGTATATATATAATAAATATATATATATATGATATATATATTATTTTACATATATATTTTTATATGTATCACAGCTTGGGCTCAAATACAAGTATCTTGTATTTAACTTAAGTACATTTTTTGGGTACTTGTACTTGTACCTTGCAGTACTTAAAAATCTTGTGCTTATACTTTCGCACTTGCACGCTTTTTATAGTTGAAAAATGCCCTAAAGGTACTTTGAAAAGTACTTTGGTATTTTATTAACAAGCTAATGAACTTTTCTATCATTTTGCACTTAAATTTGGGTATTATCATGTCTTGCAATATTTATGAATATTTGTGAAACATTGATGAATATAAATTATTGTCATTTATAGTATATAGTATTATATATAAATATATATATTATATATATATAATATATATATATATATATTATATAAATATGAATATATATTATATATATTATATATATATATACAAATACTTGTACTTGTACTTGATATCCATTTACTTGTACCTACTGAGAACTCGAAAATCTATGTCCTTCGGTACTTTGTAACTTGATATCATGTAACTTGTACTTTTTAATTTGAGAAACATCTGAAAATCTCTGTACTGAGCTGAGAACACATCCTGAAAATCTCTTGTATCTTATTTTTACCTATAGTTTTTTGTATTAACATTGATAATAGTTATAATATATATATATATATATAATAATATATGATATTATATAATATATTATATATATATATATATATATATATATAATATATATATACTATATATAATATATATGTGATATATAAACGATATTAAAGTGCAAACCAACCATCATTCACCTTAAAAACTTATATTCATGTCTGACGAATATATTTTCATATCAGTCCTTCTATAGAGTTTAAAAAAGAAAGAAAGAAAAAAAACAATTTACGATTCTTTTTCTTGCAATAACTATCCTCTTCCTAATAAAAAAAACCTTAAATTTTGACGCTTGTAAAATCCATGGCTATAGATTCTAATTAGATGTAAAAAATGTCACGATTTTGAAGGCTTGAATTAATCATAGGGTAACAAAAACGCTTTTTAATAACTTGAGCTTAATCATTTGTTATATATAAAAATTGTTGTTATTTTTGCGGATAGACTATGATACTTAATTGCCATTGTAAACAATTGGTTTGTCATGTGCTTATATATATATATATATATATATATAGTATATATATATATATTAATATTATAATATAATAATATATATATATAATATATATATATTATATATATATATATTATATATATATAATATATTAGACTTAGGTTTATGGCAACATCTATTCATGTACTCATATAATCACCTGTAATATTATACTACACTAATATATATATAATACCCCCATACCATTATATATATGAACTTCAACACATAAAACTCTCTATTATTATCATAATTAATAATATATATAGTATAATATATATATCTGTATATACACTATATATAAATATATATATCTATATATTACTATATATCTATAAATACTATATACATATACTAATCTACACCTATATTCATAATATACATAATTATATATACTCGTATATATATATAAGTAGTATATAAATATATACTATATATTTATATACTATATATATATCTATATATATTATATTATATATAATCTATATATATATATAAACTATTCTTTAATATAAATATTAAAGAGTATCTTAAATCCTTGTGATTTGAATCGAATTTTAAATAGTAGAACGAAATATAGAATAAACTGCATAGATAGAGCAAAAATTCCCCAGCCACTGAGTAACTAAGCAAAAATAATGTAAGTAACAAGTAAAGGCAAAAGAAGGAAGGGCTGAGCAATGGTAGCCGAAGAAAGAAAGGTTTTGAAACGAAGAATGCATGCAATTATCTGGAGAAGTTTTAGAAGAATCAAAAAACTTAAATATCACTGCAACGGTGAAGAACCCCAACTATCAAGAAGAATCTGAGAATATTTATCTTTTCTTTGTGTGCTAACTTCTGGGGAGGGCAAAAAGACAAAGGACCACATGAATTCTATCAGATTTGAGAACGTCTACGCCCCTATTTAAAAAAATCAAGCTATCTTGATTCCGCTACATTACTTCTGAAAGTGATAATCCAAGGAATGAGAAAACCGGAGAGAAAAAAAAATGGTGTTCCAGATATATTATATCAGTTTTATGCAATGGTAGAACTTCAGATTAAAATATTGAATACTTTTTGGGACTTGCTGTTGAAGAGAATAACAGCTTTAGCAATACATCTTGTGAATCTGAATAGGACAATAAAATTAAAGTGTATACTCACAGTTATTCAATGTTTGTACCAAAATTATATTGAAAGTTACCCATTGAAAAATATTAGTATCAACAATTTCTATGGAGTGTTCTGCCATGGATATTAACTAAAGTAAGATAAGAGCACATCTTTCGAAGAAACCAGGTTCGTTGCTACTGTGAAGGGACATAAATACATCATAATTATCCTGAAAATATTGGCATAGAAGACTTAGGGAGGTTGAATTAAATCTACCTATGCATTGGTGACTAAGAAAAGCTTTCGTCACAGGAATATATATATATATTATCATATATAGTATATATATATTAACATAATAATATATATATATATATATATATATATATATATATATATACTACTACATTACACATAGTATATATTATATATATATATATATATATATAGTATTATTATCTACTATCAACCTATTTACATATTAATACAATATTATATTATATATATAATATATATATATATATATAATAGTATTAATATATATATATTACATATTACATATTATATATATTCAGTATAGTATTATATATAGTATATATATGTTTATAATATAATATTATATATAATAATATATATATATATATATATATATATATATAATATATATATATATATAATTTATTATTCATTAATATGATTATCCTAAACACCGGTCTGTCGAGATGCATGGTGGGTGTCGTCGCAGAATGTATGTAAATATAACTCCTGCGACGTTCATTGGGAATGTGAAATGGCGAAGTAATTGGCAGAAAAGGTTCCTAAGCACTCAAATAGACCATGCGAAATACTATCTTCATAATTCGCTTAACGGCGTCTGAAATCCTCACAAACTTTGACAAAAAAGATTATCCTGAACAACAGCTTCTTAATTTTTAAGTCCATAAATTATTTTATTCTTCATTATGTCCAAAAGAACTGAGAGATAATTTTGCCGCTCTCACTAAATAGATTCGGAAAAATGATTATTTCTTATTTTTCATAAAAATTTTCAATATAACAAAGAATGAATAAAAAAATTTGTTGCTTCTCCTCTTCATTTATATAATAAAAAATTAGTAATCTTTTGTTTTATAATTTTGATTTTAATTTAAATTTTGATTCATTTTCAAATTTTATGTTTGGTTTTGACAAATTTATTTCTTATTTCTAAATAATTTTTGGCCTCAACACACGCAGAGCATCTTCCCTTGGAGACTAAAACTCTTTTACGAACTTTTTTCTTAAAATAAGATCTGTCAGATTTCAGCCTCCTCTTTTAGGTCCTCTCTTAGTTCTTCTTCTTTCTCTCTTACCATACCATTTCCCTGGCATATTTAGTGCGTCCGATCTCCGACGACAGTCAGCCAATATATAATCATATTATACTATATATATGTATTTATATATTATTATATATATAATATATAATTATATATAATATATATACATATTGCATATATATTATATAATATAACTAATAGTAATATATATTATATATATGTATATAATTATATATTATATATATATATATATTATATATGATATATATATATATCTATATTCTTATATATATATATATATAATATATTATATATATATATACTGTTATATTAATTGAGATTATATATGAATATTATATTATATATATATATATATATATATATTATTATATTATATATTATATATAGTATAGTTATAAAGTAGTATTTATATAATTAATATGTATAATATATATATATGATAATAATATATTATAATAAATATATATATATCAATATAGATATATTATATATAAATTATATAATATATACTATGTATATATATATATATAGTATATATAATTATATATTATAATGCTATATATTATAGTATATATATATATCTATATATTATAATCTATATATTAAATATAATTATATCATTAAATTACAAATCATATATATATTATATTATATATATATATATATTATATTATATATATACAACATATTATATATATAATTATTATATATAGTATATATTTATATAAATATAATATAATTATATGATACCACACACTCACTCCATATTATTAGTAATATTTAGTATTATATATATATTATATATATATTTATTAGTATATATAAATATATTATATATATTATATTTATATATATTATATATATATTATTAGTATATATATATAATAATATATATATAATATATATATATATAGTATAATATATATATATGATATCCATAATCTAATCAATATTAATAAATATATATATATATCATATATTATTATATAATTATCTATATTACTATATATTTATATAGATAATATATATATTATATATATAATATAATATATATTAAATAAATATAATATATATATATTATATATAGTAATATAACTATATTTATTATTTTATAAATTATTAAATATATAATATATAGTATATTTATATAAATATAATATAAATATATATATATATAATATAATAATAATATATCAATATATTAATATATACTATATATATTATATATAATATAATTATATATACATATATATATTACAGTATATTATATAACTATATATATATATATATAACTATATTATATATTATATATAAAATCACTATATATATATGTATATATAATATAGTATATAATATATATTATTATATATATATATATATAGTAATATATATACTATATACTACTATATATATAATATATATATATATATAATATATTATATATATATATATAATATTATAATACTATAATATAACCAAATTAGTTCAACGAAAACTAATTTCATATAATTTCAAAGTATGATTTTATATATAAGGTTCAATCTTAAACACATATAATTTGTATCACAAGCTCATTACATAATGTATATACAAGTCTTAAAACTATAATTATTTCTACACAGATATAAATTATATCTCACGCAGTTTAAATCATATATTTATATAGTATATATAATATATATATATAATATATATAATCTATATATATATATAAAAATATATATAAGAATATATATTATATATACTATATATTATATATAATATCTATACAATATATATAATATAATATATATAGATTTATATATAATAAGTATTAGACTATATATTATATATATATATATATATAGGTAGATATTTATATACATAATATATAATATATATAATTACTATATTATATATATATATAAATATATATATTTAAATGCAAATCAGTTTTAATGTCCTCCATATATTTTAAATTTTAAAATTAGTGTATGAATTTCAACCAGCGACAATTAATTAATATAAAATAATATAAATAAATAATAATAATAATAACATAATAAAATAATAGATAATAATAATAATAATAATGAATAATAAATAATAATAATAATAATAATAATCCCCTAAAAAAATCCATGTTTCCTTATACAGAACTTATAACTCGAAAAGCTGTCAAATTTTCCTCCTAATTTCGGAGTAAAAACCAACCTCTATATAATAATCTCTCTTTCTATAAACTTAGGGTTTGCGAACCCAGGCTTATTAACAACTTATGAGCATAAAGCCACGTAAAGGATATCCGTTAAAGTCGAGTTTCTCAATAGGTTTTTTTTCATCAGATTCATTAATAAAACTTTTCCTATTTCAATGAGCGAGGCGATAATAACAAATCTACGTGAGGTTTTAATATAGGTCTCTTTTTAATAGAATATGGGTAAATAGTGTTGGATAATTACATTTCTATCTTTCATTAATATTTAATACCGTCTCACATTTACGTTTTAAAGTTAGACGGGGTTTATATACTATATATACTAAATATATATATAATATATATATATATATATAATAATATATATATATATATATATTTATATATATATTACTATATATATATATGATCGAAATATATATATATATATATAATATATTATATGCTAAGTCAGAACTTAATTGACATTTAGAAATTAAAATAATGAAATTAATTATTTTGCGAAATTCAAATTCTTCTTTTTGTCTAAAATAAAAATTTAAGCAGAGAAAGATAGAAGTTAATATATATATTTTAAGTTGTTATCGTAAGTTAGGTATGGGTTTTTTAACGTATTTACATAGATTTAATAAATATCACTACATCATTATCTAATAGGCTCTAACGTTAATAACATGGCTTTTAAAAACTTTGGTGCAAATAGCCAAATTGAACTGAAAATTGCACATCACATCACATTTGTAATTTTAAACTGTTTAGCTTAGCATGTGAGCGAAAATAAATATAATCCAATTCTCTTTTTACTTTTTTTCATTAAATTACTTTAAAAGTTTTATCTTTTGGAATCCGAGGCGATTTAAGGTTATCCAAAATGGGCAATTAGTATACGCATTTTCGTAGGCACACACGTTATATATATATATATAATTATACCTATAATATATTATCAATTTACGTTAATATAATATATATATCTTAGTATATATATTATATATTATATTATATATATATATTATATATATACCTATTTATATTAATAATATATAATATAATAAAATATATATATATAGATATATAATAAGTATATATATATATATATATATATATATATATATATTAATATACTATAATCAAAACTGAAGATTTCGTCTGACCCAAAATAAATGGTTATGTTCCCAAAACGATATATTCCAAAAATTATATATATGTATACAGTATATATAATCCCCTATTCCAATAGCTTATTGATCGCATTTTCTTTCTTATTGTTAGAGGACTTGTAGAGATAGAAGAGTCAGCGGCAATGAATTTTTAAAATGTAATAATTTATTAATTATTTGAAATTTAAAACTCACAGATAATTATTTTGGCAACATTATATTAGTTTTGACCAAAAATTAAACTGTCAAATAAACATTTACAAATTTTGAAAATTTAACGACATAAGAAACGTGTGATTTCAATAATATAACTGTTAAAAATTTCACACTTATACTATATACTAATGATATATGAATATATATTAAATTATATTATATATATATATATATATATAATATCTATATTATATTATATATATATAATATATAATTACATATATATTTATAAATAACACCAAATACGTTTTACTTGTCACTCTAATTTTGTAATATACGGTGTTATGAATTTGAACATTTCCTGAAAGGTATAGCAAGGAATTATTCATAAGTCGTAAACTATTTATTATTAAAACCTTAAATATTATTTAATTTTAATTACTTAAAGAACAAACTATCTAGTTTAGGTCTAGGTTTTGGGCAAGGACAACAATCTAGTTAGTCTAGGTTTTAGGGCAGGATCCATCCATATACCGGTTAGGCTCCTAAGTTTGGGCAATGAGATCCGCTCTAGATAGGTCCGTACTGTCAACGGCTTTTTAATTCTAGGTTACGATAAAGTGTGGTTAGGTAGACAGATCGAAAGAGGAAATATATACATATAATTATATATATATAATATATATATTAATGAATATATATAATATATTAATATATTATATATAGTATATATATAATTATATATATATATATATTTATATATATAACTCGAATATCAAAGGTCAGACGAAATATTCAGTTTTATTATATTATATGATATATTATATATATTATATGTATAATATATATATCTATAGTATATATATAATAATTAATATATATAAATATATTATATATTATATATATATAAGATATATAGAGTATAGTTAAAAGCACTCCACAGAAAAAGGAAAGATGTTGTCGAATCAGATTATCGAAATATTTCTCTACAACCTCCTATTGCGAAACCCTACAGTTTTTTTTTGTTAGCGCATGCGTCAACAGTATTTAGTAGAACATTTTAGAGTGTTAACATGTTTCTGTCCTATAATTTATTTAGTCTAAAGGATTCATTAAAAAATGAATTAGAAGCTGCTCATTTAATATAATTAAAAGAAATTGAAAATAAATAAATTTTGCTATAAAATTAACTAATTAAAACAAATTAACGATTCAAATATTAAAATTAACAATGTAGATAAGTAAAAATGAAAATAAACAACAATATTGACAACACACAAAATTTCAAGATGCACTCTGCTCATGCTTCCCACAATTGTGTGCTTCCCTGCAGTGTGACGTGTTGGCTAAAACTCCAATAAGAAACAAATAACTTTCCACAAGTTGCTTTTTTTATCATGTTAAGTTTAATATTTTAATTTTTTATAATTCTTTTTTATTCTTTATTAAGGGGCTGAGCCGACGGAGGGACAAGAGGGGAGTACCGACAAAGTCCCCCCGTGTCCCGCCTGAGGCGGAGGACCTGATCTTTCAAATCTTTGCTATTAATCTTGGTATCTCACAAAAAAGAAAAAAAAAAAAAATTCATTGCAAAATATTCGCCACTTTTGCCTTTGAATAATCGAAAAAAATTCGATTACATTGTCGTCGATATATTATCGTTAACTCCCCTTTGAACGGAAGAAGTTTCCTTTATATATTAATATATCATACTATATATATATATATATAATAATATTTATAATATATAAATATAATTTATATATTATTATTAATATATATATATATAATAGTATATAAATATAGAATATATAGTGATAACCGTATAATACTATATACTAGTTATTTAATTAGCTTTGCTAGGTCTTTCCGTTATTTTTATTTTAGATATAGCCGACCTGAGTAAAGAAAAATAAGGAGAATGCCAAGTCTAAATTAACAGTTTTTCTCAAAATAGAGTTCAGAATAGTTCTCTATAGAGGCGACTCTTGGTAAGTTCGGTCGAACTCAGTTAGCAAGTATTGCCGAAACAAATCAGTCATAAGGCGGAATCTGTGGTATCTCCCATTCATTATAGTGTAAAAGGCAAAGTCTTGTTTCAATAACAAGGCTTTATTACACAAATACATATGTATCTAAAATCGACAATAATCTAAGTTGTTAATTAAGTAACGTAAAATCATGGCCAATAATAGTTAAACCTTTTTTCGAAACTTTAAAAGTGTGAGTCTTACACTTTAACGCACGCAATTTATAGTTTAATCCTGCAGGTATTTTTTATTTATAGATTTAAGTGTAATTTTGTTCTTCCTACCAATAAGATTAATTAAACTTGATTCACTAAGACTGCCACCAAATAAAATGTACAATTAAAAATTGCGCTATATTAACTAAGCAAATTTTCGCTGTAAACTAATTCAAATTTTGAGCTTTTAGATCTACATTCCATCGTTCTAAAAAGATAATATACAGCCATCAATATTTAAAACTTAAAAGACTAATCATAGTACAAAACCTTCAGAAAGGTAACCTCTTAATTTATCAATTTCAGTGCTGGGGATCATCTTCACTCCGAATGTATCACCGGAATGAGGAAAATATTTATTTTTAGAAAGAAACAAATATCTTCATGATTCTGGTGAGTCAATATCTTCAATTTCTAATTCCACTCCCCAGCGCAGGAGACATTTAAATTTAAAATCTATTCTTTTAGTTATCTATTTTTTTTTTTTTTTTTTGTAATCCATTTACAAAGGCGACTCAAAATATTCGAAGTTCGAATTGCCTATTTCACCATTCGGCAAGTAATTCTTTAATGCCATCATTCTATTCGGCATTGTCGCTGACAACATTTCGGTGGAAATCTCAATTTTGATCTACTGTGAAACTTTGAATTTAAAAAGATTAAAACTAATTTCTATATGTTTGGTTTAATACCTCAATTATAACCTATAAGCATCATACTAATATATATATATATATATATATATATTATATATAAATATATATAATATTATAGATAATATATAATGTATATATAGTATTATATTATAGATATATAATTAATATATATATATAAAAACATATAACACTATAAAACACTCCTATATATATATAGTATATTATATATAAATATATAATATATATTCAAACAGGTAGGATTTTACCCCGTCAGTTCGGACACCAGCATCTTCCTTCGGGCCCGAAACCTTTTGATCGCTAGAGCACTCTAGAAACTATTTCTCGGCGCAATGTTCCGTGCTAGTTGTCCGAGAGTATACACATCTCGAGTAGAATAACCTTTCAGTGAACTAAGCATCTTCCATTTGAGGCTCGAAACTCGTTCTTCCAGAGCTCTCCAGTAGATATCTATTTCTAATGCTCAAAAAAATTCCAAAATAGCTGCCCAGGAGTTCTACAAACAGAAAAGTAAAGGGAATAGAGTAGTATCAATCAATATATTATATAGATACTACCGATTATACTTATATAATATTATATATATATATATATATAATATATATATATTATTATTATATACACATACTAACTTTATATATGTTTACACTATGTATATTTATGTATGTCAAGTGTGACAATTTCTAACTGAAAGCACATGTTTTTAGAATAATGTTCTAAGTTTCAAAAAAAAAGTCAAAAGTCACAAAAGTTAAGGTTTTTAAGAAAATTCTTAGTGCAAGCTTTCTGGAATGATGCCAAGACAGCTGACAAGAGATCCACATCTTAAAAAAACTTACTTTTCTGAACTTAGAAATTTTTAATGGAGAAGATAAATTTTCAGAAAAATGAACTAACCCATAATAGAACAATACCATAATATATATATATATATATATATATATAATATATAATTATATATATTATATAATATATGATTATATATATATAATATAACGTATATATATAATATATATAAATATAATTATATATAGATTATATATAATTTATAGTATATATATATATGGTGCATGTGAGCTCGATGCGAAATTTAAGGGGAAAATTTACTAAATAAAGTTGAACAGCTTGAGAAACTTACTGATTGTTGTGAAATTTCATAAAATCTTATAGCTCTTACCTTTTTGTTTAAAAAAAAATTGTATTATTTTATTAATTTCCTTCATGCTAATAAAGATGTTACAGAATGTTCTTAATTTTATTTTTTTATTATGTATTTAATATAGTTTAATATGTCTGAAAATTACAACCTTAATAATAAAGATAATAATATGGAAGCCTTGTAACCTCAACCTAACCTTTAATTAACAAACTTATACTTTATCATCGAGCGGGAATTTAGAAGCGGGTCATACTCAAACTAACCTACACTTAACAATCTATCATAACCGGGGCTTAGAACCGTGTACCTCAACTAACCTAATTGGCCGTCGATGCCATGGCCACTCAACCTAACCTGCATTGTTTGTCAATGCCTGTAAAAATGAAGACCAAAGTTCTTCCACATGGTCTGCGTGTGATGACCATGTCTTCTGGCTCCGAATGCTCGCAGACTTAATAAACTGAGTACACCCGGTCAGAATTATGGGTCTGTCCGCAAACGTGATGATAACGGCTTAAAAAAAACGTTTCCTCAACAAATGACGTGACGTTAATTTAAATCCTCTCTTATGCCCTCGTAGGTCATGCCCTCCTCTCCTGTGGTTGCCATGACACATTGTAATTAATGTGCATTTAGCATTCAAAATATGGTCTTTCGAGCAAGACCGAGAGCAATAGGGGATTGCTAGAAAATGTCAACGGCCTCTTTCTTCGAAATAGGTTGGACCCTATGAGGCTTCAACATCTGAGGTAAGGTTAACGCGAGAATACAGAGAATTTATCCAACTAAGTACGGGCCAGTTCAGACTATTACCCTACCTTAAGAAGTCACCGAGTGAAGTGACGTCCGTCGATTTGCATGCTAACTTTCAGATTTCAAGGAACCATTCATCAGATCAAATGCAAAGGATATAAAAGACATAGGTCACACTAAGGGGAATAGCAGTAGAAATTTGCCGAGTCATCTAGAAGAAAACAAAAGACTAAATAGATTTAACATTTCAGCTGGAGAAAATCTTCAAAGCTAATAAGTGGGGAAAAGTCGGATATTTAGAAATTATTAGAGATGTTATGCCAAGATGCCAGAAATACATGAGTAGCAAAACTAAGTGGTTAACGCAATTTTGCTTACAGAACGTTTGTTTTGCTTCGAACAATATCCGAGCAACTATTCCGAAGCAAATAAATTAGCATGCTCGGTAGAGACCGATAATTTTTCAACTCCCTATACACACTGTCTCTAGCCTGAATAGCGAGAGAACAAGCAAGATCGAACAATGAAATTTGAGGAAACGAGTAGACGTAGAAGGAATGAACCTGCTCAACCCATCAGCGATTACAGTCCACCACCTTATCAGCAGTGGCCGAAGTGTCTTCAGAGTCGAAGCAATTACTAAAGAGATAATTACCGGTAAGCATTTGAAAAAAAAACTCCAATCAGCCTAAATAAAGTTCCAAAAGATACGCCTAGAATAGGATGGAGCTGTTGGAGAGAAAGCATTAAAATTAAGTTTTAAAACTGTGACTCAGATTTACCAATATTTAAGAAAATGGAAAATTTATGATTAAATAATTTGTAATATGTAAAACAGTAATATGTAAGGTTCCCTAACGAGTTTCTCCAGATTGTCGAGAATGCTGAATAATTCGTCGTGCTTCCCCTCTGAATCAGTGTGAAAGGACCCCAACTACTCATCGTTGTGTACATTTAAATCCCTATATAGAGCACCCCTCCCCCCTCAAATAGTAACGATGATTAAGTGAGAAATTATATATTTGAACTCAAATGTTTTTTTATCAACGTAAATATCAGGTACCTGTTGCTAAACTTTTAATACCCAAAAATATCTGATATCCGCATCCGCAATCCGCTAATATTAAAAATAAGCATTATCATCCGCATTCCCAATTAGTGAAAATCGAGATTTGGTCCATTCCCAATATATATATATATATATATATATATATATATATATATATATATATATATATATATATATATATATATATATATATATATATATATATATATATATATATATATATATATATATATATATATATATATATATATATATATATATATATATATATATATATATATATATA
>JABUQX010065055.1:0-10000 GCA_015478945.1 Trachelipus rathkii
AACAAGAGAGAGATTAGGTTAGAGTGCAGTTTAAATTATTATGGAAAAATTGGGGCTTTAGTGGAAGTGGTCCATCGGATATCCGAGATGAATTTCGATAACACAGTAGCGTATGCGTCACTATTACTTCCTTTATGTAACATACATGGCCTTATTTCGAATATTATAAAAGGACAGTGGTAAAATCCTCCTATATTTGGAGGGGGAAATCATTTCCTGGTCTAATATACTTTAATAGTGGTTTGTCTCTCTTGACATTATTGCGAATACTGGTATTTTCGATTTTTTTATAATCTCCTGTTACAGTTTACACATACTGTAAATCGTAATAAAAATTTATAAATCTATTGTAATTTATTCTATTTTAATTATTTTTTTTGTTTTTAAAAAACTGGAGTTTTTCACGGCAGCAAGATTGGGAATCGCGGATCAGTGTAAAATTTTATCTGTTCAGATTTACGAATAAATCATTTTATAAAATAATGCCGGCTTCCGTCTCCAGATTTTATAAAATTGATAGTTCCAACTTGGTTCGTCTTCAATAATTTTAGTTATAATTTATCACATACACAATGTCATATATACTTATATACAAGATTCATATTATATCATTTAATGGATAATACTACTCAAAGGATATTACTCAGTAAAAAAAAACATTTGCACGTAGAAAATGCAATAGTCCTTCTGCTTGCCTTTCGAGATCTTTCTAGCATTGAGTCCCTCAAAAAATTGGATCGTAACATGCAGTAATATATATTAATATTATATAATATATTATATTATATATAATATATATTTATATATCTATATATTATTATATATTACTATTATATATATATATTTATAATATATATATATATATATAATATAATAATATATATATATTATTATATTATATATATATATATATATATATATAGATACTATATATATATATTTTTGCTGCATACTTATAATATATATATATATTATACGTATATTATATATATAATATATAATATTATATATTATAAATATATATAATATATATTTAATAATTATAATATTATATTAATAGTATATATATATATAAATATATATTATATATATATATATATATATTATATTAATAATATATATATATAATTATATATATATATATATATAACTATTATATATATATATTATATATAATATATATTATATATATATATATATAATATATATATATATATATATATTATTATTATATATATATATATATATAATAATATATATAATATATATATATATATTATATATATATATATATATCATTATAATACTTATAGAAAAATTAGTAGTAAAATTTTAAGTATCTAGTATTGTGTAAGAGTATTTAAGCATAATTTTTTTTGTACATTTTACAATTCCCCGTAGTTTAATGGTTACGATTTTCCTGGTTAATTTTTACTATTTAATTTAGTTGTTCAATGAAACTTTTCATATTGAGTAGGTTTTGACTTTGTAAGTAGTTTTTAAATTTTATCAAAACGTGGTTAAGCATTCTGTACCCAATAGGTGTAAAGTTCTAACTAATTTCAAATACAAACACGATAATATTGTAACTTATAACACACTAATTTAATAGATTAGCTATACTTAGTAAATATGTTGAACGATTATTACTTTTTTGTATAATCTATTTTGACTACAGTAGAAGAAATTCTAACTTAAAATTGCCAATATTATGCTGTAAAATATCAATAAAGTAAATTTTAGTACTATAGTTTGTTGTTATTACTATACGTCAGAAAATATAATTGGAAGTTAGGTTTAATTTTAGTAGCTATATTCATTGAATGAAATAATTTAAACACGTTTTATGGTAAATTTTAATAGTAAATAGCAAAGTAAATATTAAATATTTTTACATTACTTTAAACCAATTGCGAAAGACCCTAATAATAATATAATAATAATAATAATATAATAATAATAATAATAATAATAATAATAATAATTAAATTAATAAATAATAATAATAATATAATAATTTAATATAATAATATAATAATAATATAATAATAATAATAATATAATAATAATTAATAATCATATTAATATATTAATAATAATAATAACAAATAATAATAATATAATATAATATAATATTACTCAAACTAATAATAATAATAATAATAATAATTTATAAATAATAATAATAATAATAATAATAATGAATAATAATAATATTAATAATATTTATAAAATAATCAATACCTCAAACTATAAGAGTGCAGGTCTGGTTAGTGTTGTGTGTGTGTGTGTGTGTGTGTAGGTGTGTGTGTGTGTGTGTTGTGTGTGTGTGTGTAGGTGTGGTGTGTGGTGTGTGTGTGTGTGTGTGTGTGTGTAACCATTTTTGAATATAATACTATATATCTTTTTACTATATACTAATACTACACCTATCTAGTATATAGTACTATTTTATATTTTATATATATATTAGTATATATAGTATAATATGAATATTCAATTTATGAGAATATATAGTATATATGGATATATATATATATATATCATTATAGTTAGTTAGAGCTTCACTTATTATATATTATATCAGTATATATATATATATATTATACTATATAGAGTGATATCATATCATGAATATTGTAGTCTATATCATTAATTATATAATATAATATTATATTAATATTATATATATTATATATATATATATTATATATTAATTAATATATATATATATATTATATATATATATATATATATATATAATATATATACAGGTGATATATTTTATGATTATATTATATAATATGATATATATAATATATTAATATATATATATCTAATGTATATATATATATATATATTATATATATATCATATGTATAATGATATAATATAATATGATATACTATAATATATAATATCTTATATATATATATTTATATATATAGCATTATATTATTGTATATATAATATATATAATTAATTAATATATTATTAATATATTATATATATGATATATATTATATATTATATTATATATTATATATATGATATATATAATATTATATATTTATATATTAATATATACGAGATAAGCGAATATATAAAATTTAAATTTTTAGTCGTATAAATCATCGGATCTTCCTCTTGGATCTTGATTGTGGTTTAAGACAGAACGACGAAGCTAAGAGGTGAGTGTTTCGAATCTTCACTATCAAGACTGGCCGGGTTATGTAATCGATTTCATAATAGTTGGATCAATTAATATACGAGTTCAATGACGTGCATGTAGACGTAATACTAATGAGGCTATATTGAAAGTAAATTCAAGTTGCTTGATAATTGATGGTGGTCAATGCGTTGGGAATTAGTTATATTTTTCATGCCAGACAATGACATAACTTATCTATCAAGTTAGGTTATATAGACGCTGTGATATAACATTAGAGATATGCGGTTATTCTTAACGCGACTCTCTTCTACTGAGACAGAGTTGTAGTACGAAAAAAATAGTTAAAAATAAATTGTTCCTTTTATACGGTACTTAAATTGGTCATTAATGTTATTTTTAACTTATTCACACAAAAGATAAATTGTTTAGAAACATAATAGGATGTTTAGTGAGGGTTTGTAGTAGTTTTCATTCTACTATCCAAAAGTAGTAAAGATTACTTTTTAGAGGTTGGAGCTCACCGTAACCCGAAAAAAAGTAGAAATAACTATTTTAGTGGTTATTTTAACTAAAGGTCTTTTTTCTAAGTGTATATGATATGGCGAATGATTTGATGTATTATATTATGAGGTAGTATTATATAAATGTGGGTAGTAGTATTATATATATATAGTATATAATATATATATATATATATATATTAGTATATATGAGCGTTGATATATATAGCTGTCTATGTTAATATTACTGATAATTAATAAATGTATTACTATACGTTTAGAGTTTGTGATGTGTAGTGGATCACTATTAGTTGGGGATGGTTGGGTACTGCGGTGAGTATCTGATGTGGAAAGTAGGGGTTCGTGATGCCGTGATGGTATCCTGAATATTCTTGGCTATTTTATTCTTAGGGTATGCCGAGATATATTTGCGATCGTAGTATCGTGATAATTTAAAATTAATAATAATGAAATCCATCAGTAATTATGATTAGTGGAGACATGTTTGAGTATGTTAGGCAAGTGCTCAGGGGATGGTATTTCCCTGCAGGAACCAGATACTTAGTAATTTGTAGTTTATATTGTTGTTTGTGTCCAAGGTATATTTATTTTATAAATTTAAATATTGTTATTTTAAGAATAATAAATGCAAATATAATATTTATATTACTTTTTTATGTTTGTGTTTTATTTCAAAAACTGATTGCTATTTCCATTTTCGGCAGTTTGTTTGTAGGTTGCTTAAGTCAATTTCGCGCAGTGATTGTGCTTCGCTTTCTGTACAATCCAATTTGTTGGTTTGTCGTATTTTTCGTTATTTGGTTTTGCTCCGTCTATTGGTGATATGGTTTTATTTTATAAAGTTAAAGATGGTAGAGGTTCGTTTTAATTGAATATATAAATGCCTAATACATGATATTAATAACTTTTTTTTAAGGTTTGTGGTTTATTCTTCAAAAATATCACATTTTCCATGTAAGTATTAAAAAGTTTACTCTCAGCTTTTATGTTTTTAACATGATTGCAATGTTACAACGGAGATTCTTTAGACTAGGCTACAATATAAAAGAAGAAAAAGAAATACAACTCTGCTATATTTGAGACGCCAAATTAATCAGTTTGGAAAGCACAAAATAAAAATACATATTTGGTAGATTTTTCAAGTTTAGA
Source organism: Trachelipus rathkii (assembly GCA_015478945.1). Taxonomy (NCBI): domain Eukaryota; kingdom Metazoa; phylum Arthropoda; class Malacostraca; order Isopoda; family Trachelipodidae; genus Trachelipus; species Trachelipus rathkii. The sequence goes on from JABUQX010065055.1 coordinate 4,843, forward strand.
GTATTAGATGGGCGAACAATAATTATATCATATTCTTGTGGCTATTAGAATGTCTTTTCTTTTCTTTACGTACAACAAATTGTGGTTGACTTATATAGCTGTTCTCGTAAAGTGAAAGAGTTCATCGCATATTCTTTGAGATTTTTACTGACTTTCTTCCAGATAGACTATTACACTATTTCATTCAATAGAATACTGATGGTTCTCTGATTTATTGGATTTCAATTGATTCTACAACACTAAGTGATTGTTGGGTTTTCTCTCGTTCAGATACTGATTTAAGGGTGGGGAGGAGGCCGATGCATTCAAGTATTCTCATCGATTCTGGACTAAGATAAAGAACAACACACAATTCGTGATCATCTCAGACTATTTGTGAAGCACGCTTGACTTACTGTTTCATAGTGTTGTACTTCTCTTCTTATAATGTATACATAAGAATACTTAGTCTCTTATTTCGTTAAATGCGCGGTCGGAGCACAGCCTTATTGTCTCTTAAGGTTTTAAATTTTCTTCTCCAAACAGCTTAATTTAGCACACTAAAGCGTGTTTATTCTGGCACTTGATTGGGCAGATAGGGGGCCTTGCAATTAGTTTCTTCGTAAACTTAATAATTGTATGATGACTTACATTGACTCTGGTTGACGACTTCTGGTTGTGGCGATAAAGGTTGGAGCTGTATCATTGAATGGAGATGAAGCAGGTTTTACTCTTGGTTGTCCGACATAAATCTTTACTCTTCTTATTAAATCATGGTTCGGTTCGTGTCTTGTTCTCTGGATTTCAAGGCTAGAGACAGTAGGCATATCGGGAGTGGAAAAAATTCTCGTTCTCTATCAATCTTGCTAATTTTCATTCAGCTAGAATTCGTTTGCAGGGATATCTCTTCGAGAGCTGTAAAGGGGTTTCATTAAACGAAATGTGGATAACGCTTCGGTTCTTCCTACTAGACAAATCTTTCTGGCTTACTTGTAAACAAATATCTAACAACTTTGTAAATCTGCCTTTCCCCTCTTATTCGATTGATGGTTCGGTTGCTAATTCTCCAACTGAAAAGATCAATCTCGGCCTTCTATTTTCTTCTAACTCAACCCTGGCGTTCTAGCATTCTCTTAGTCCTCATTTTCACTCAGATGTCCTATGGCCTTTCCTGTGATTATATTTGATCGGGTGCATTGGCTCCTGAATCTATGAAAGCTAGAAAAGCGGGTGGTCGATGGCGTTCCTCCCGGATTTGAAGGGATGTGCTTCTCATGCTGGACCTCGCCTCGTTCAACTATAATTCTTATGTTTAATATCACTAACATTTCCTCAGTGTTGGAAAGCCGAACATGTACATTCAAGATTCCGAAAAAACAGGAACGCTGATCTCTCCTACTTATTCTGACAATATAGCTTCTCCATTAGTAGTCATCAAGTTTTGAAACTGCTTCTTTCAACTCATCATTTCTTTAGATTATTGCTGAATCTTACTCTCGGACTTCTGTTCGATTGCCAAGTAACACATTGCTCTTTTGCGTCGAAGGTCTAAAGGCAGCATCAATATACTTTCTATCTTATGATTTATTGGTTTTTTCTCTCCATTAGGAAATTACAGTTAGACTTGCGGTTGGCGCTTGAACATCATCCAAAGCCTTATGACCGGCGGTATGGCACGCGTCACTGCTCTCCAAGCTCCTTTACCTTTGGGTTTCCTCCTTCTCTTTGCTTACTTATATCTAGTTTTCTGGTGTAAAAATATTAAGCTTTCGTTAGCATTGGAGAGGCCGTTCCTTTTTTTGGTGTTTTACATTCCCACCCATATTAAAAATACGCTGCTCTCGCTGATGAGTGTAGGGAACTGAATAAATATTTGGCTTGCAAGCAACTGATAATTAATCGAAATCTTGACCCAGCGAATTTATCGAACCCTACACGAAGGATCTTTTTGTTGGAAGCATCTCATGTTTTTTTTCGTAGAGCCTCATCATCCTTCACATTTGCACAATTTGATATTATCTTTGCTACAAATCATCTATGATGACGTATTCACTTAGTTTTTTTTGGATAAGACATTAATTGGTGTGATTCTTTGAAGGTGAATGAGAAATCAAATCAATGTGATCATGACTTATCACTAGTCTAAACATATCCAAATCTCTTCCATTTTCAGTTTGTATATATAATTTGCTAAAATGCTGACATCATACTAATAGTGAGTGTTGTCAAGGTTACTGGAATAGCAGCTTTGTTTTTGTGAATTTTTTGTTTTGTCACGCTAGCAAGCTTCTCGTTATACTATTTGAATGCATTCTAGTATGGCTATAGTACGGAGATACTATATGTGCCTCTGTTACGTTATCGGATTTAGGTAGTGAAGGAAAATCCTTATTAGAAACTTTTAATATATGAAACTAGATTTAATTAATAGATCTAAAAGTTTTCAATAATTCTTGCCAAAAAGTAAGTAGAGGAAAGGTATCGGAATATTAAAATAGATACCGAAGAAGAAAATTGGCGATACTGCGGGATACGATTGCGATAGCTATGTATATTACTATATCATTATTAATTATACTAAATATATATATTATTATATATATATACTATCTCACATACCTATATATAATTATATATATTAAAATTTAGATAATAAATCCATCTTATTATATATTATATATATATACATATATTTAAATATATATATATACTAAGTTGATTAGTTTGCACTGAGCCTATATTTCAAGAACCACATGATTTGATGAATTAAAACTCGCGCGAAAGTCTTTAATATTATAGCAAATGCTAATTGAATATTTGCATTGGAGTATCAATTAGTGTTGAGGCCTAACATGGTTAATTTATATATATAATAATTTTTATTAATATTATATATATAATTATACTATATATATTATATGTAATAAATATATTTTATAGAGTTATATATATATATAATATATATATAATACATTATAATATAAAATATTTATATATATATAGTATTTTAAATTATATATATATCTATTATATTATATATAATATTATATATAACTTTGGATAGGAAACAAATACTAGGGCTCAACATATAACTTTATTTTGAAATCATAACGTTCGGAATCGTAATTTCCAATCAAGGTTGAATACACTATAAATAAAACAATAATCATTTTAAGTATACAAAATTCTATAAAAATTTTAAGTGACTAATTATTTAAATTTAATATAGTATAATATATATATATATATATATATATATATATATAATATTATATATATTATATATATATTATATATATAATATATAATATATATATATATATTAAGAGTATACAATAGAATTTTAATACATAATCAAATCAAAAGTTCCATATTTACAAGGATGGATATAATTTACGACAGTAAATTTAAACACAGGCCTGCTGACCAAAAATGTTCTGGGGGGTTTTATTTAGAATATGGTTGTATATAAAGAAAATTTGTCTCCATAAAATTCCAGATCAAAATTTCATAATATGCTCATCGGTCTAGTTTTTAGATAAGACCCAACTCCTAGATGCATTAGAGAGCTCAGTCTTAGTGACCGCGGGCGGGAGTGGTTGTTGTGTGCTTGCTCACTCTCTCAATAAGTTGTTTCTTATTTAATGCATGACTGTTTCATCTAGGAAAGTGTTTTGGTGAAGTGTATAAATCTAAAGCTTTATTTTATTTTTGATGAATTTTTTTGCAGAGCTAATACATATTAGAAAATACTCCTTAATATTTCCCTAAAATTGAATAGGTAGCGAGTGTAAAAACAGTCTCTGGATAGATTTTGTTAATGTGGTAGTGGCAAAATGGAGTATAACTTTTAGTATCAGACAATAGCCAGAGATATACGCGTTAGTAATTTTCATATACATGCATTCCTTTGGCAAGAATTCTAAGGAGAAATAAAGACAAAATATGGATTCACAGACTAAGATGAAAAGATGTATATAGCCTATATGGCACTCCGGAGTGTAGGGCAAACGAACTATTTGTATTTGGTGTACCTATTGTGTGGGCGAAGGTCATAGGGTACATGGAGGTCACAAGACTGCTATTTTTGCATGACCAATCTCAAAGGTGAGATAATTACTTTATGAATATAGTCCTTGACAAATCTAGAAAGGTTTATAAAAATCTTTTGGTAGCCTATTGAAATTGTAATATTGGTGCTGTATTATGACTCGATGATTTGTTATTGCTCTGTTATTGTAGGATTATGAGAGATTGGTGTTTATATTAGGTGTGATGTATATGTGTGATATATATTATTATAATATGTAATATTATTATATAAATTATAATATATGTATATTATATATTAATATATTAATATATAATATATATATATATATATATATATAATAATTTATATATATATATATATATATATATATATATATATATATATTACCATCTTCGACATACATAGATATTCATATATTGTATATATATATATATATATACTCTTAAATTGTATATAAAAATTGTTTGTATTTAAAATTGGTAAATTTTTCTGGTATGAAAATTGTGTATAAAAGTGTGGAAACGAGGGTCGAGTGAATTAATATTATGTAAATTAAGTAGGCGAAACCTTTTTTCAGGTATCAATAAGAAGAACAAGCACACTGTAGTCTACCTTATGGTTCTTCTGCCATAAAATCCAAACCATATGGTCAGGAGTTCCAGTTCCCTTTCCACTGAAATCTGAGCTACAAGAAATATAGAAAGATATAGAATGGATGCAACTTGAATTTCAGTGACAATATCAAGCTACGTCTACAAACATTTCGCAAGAACTCAACTTCAAGTAATTAATGATCTTGACTAGAGATCATTGGTCTTTCTAAAGAGAACTGTACACAACTTTTTGAGCATCCCGTCTTATGAGAACAATTTCTCAAGAAATTACATATTTTGGTATCAGAAAATAGAAGACTGAAAGAGTTTTCGAAGTTATTTTATTTGCATTGTGCTTTTGCAGCTATTTGTGTGTTGCAATGATGATAAATGGTTTAATTGAGGCACTTTGGTTCCTTACCAACCAAGTGAATGGATGCTCTTCATATGATTTTCTAGGAAGTTGAAGGCAGTTACTTTAAATTGGCAATTAAAATGGGCATCTCGTACATGTTCCTTATTCTAAGATTAG
>JABUQX010065055.1:17500-45275 GCA_015478945.1 Trachelipus rathkii
AATGTCTCAGTTGTGCCTGAGGTTCGTTGACGAGCTCTTTCAATTTCACTTCTGACATTGTGCTTGTTTTGTTAAACTCTATTTCACCTTTAGCAATTTTCAGTATAAGTACCTCCTTGATATTGACACTCTCTTTTATAGCGGTTCTATCTTTGCTTTTCTCTGGTTGTTCCGCTTTATTCATTTCACAAATATAGACTCTATACTTCTTACATGTGGAAACTATGCGGTATATTCCCTTTTATCCCTTCCTTTCGGGATTTAAAGTTCCTGGTATAGTTTCCTGAATTCAGTGGAGACTATCCGGTATATTCCCTTTTATTCCTTTCGCTTTGGGATTTAAAGTTTCTGGTATAGTTTCATGATTTCTAAAGTGATTACTTCTGTGTCCTTAATTTTAGTTTCGACTGATATACAGGTTCTTTTTCCAGGCACACTTTTTTTTCCTGTATTTTTCCCTCTTTCGTTTTCTCTATACATCCATTATTTTTACTCCTTCATCCTTTTTCTTTCTCAAATTTTCCAATTGTAATTACCCTTTCATTTTAATAAATTCTGCCTATACCTACATCTACCTACATAAATATACTCATATATAAAAATACCAATATATCTATATAATTGTACCTATACATATTTATTTATATACCTTACCATTTCTTTTATAAATTGTTCAATTAATTTTCTTATGTTTTTATACGTTTACTGTTCCTTTAATAAAAGTGTCTAACTTTAACAATTTTCCTTTTTCATTCTTGATTCTTCCTTCTCCATTCTTAATTCGGAGTTCTTTACTGATCTCACTACCTTTGCTCCGATATTTCAATACTTTCCTTCGTACTCCTATTCTTCTCCTCCTGAATCATTGATGATTCAAGGTGGTTTAATCTCTACTCCAAAGTGACGATATGTTCTGTCACTTTTAGTAATATAGCACATTGCTCTTAGTGCTTTTGATGGCATCTTCCATATGCCTCTTCTTGTGCTTTCGCATCTCCTGTATGCGTTCGAATGTAGCTTTGTTAGAACATCCAGGCGGAGCTGTACTTCTAGATCCAGAGCAAATTTGTTCTATGCGAGGTCACATTACCTCTAGGACTCCATCTTAGTGTTTTTACCATTGCTAGTTAGTCTTAACATCCTTTCACCCTTGTGGTTGTCCTGACTCGTGTTCGAAGAGCATCGCGCCATAACTAACTTGGAGTGAATTGTTGGAAGTGGGTTTCCACACCCGTGAGGTTTTTAATCTCGTTCCCTGCGAGGATATAGACTTACGCGTAGCCTCTAGGCTTCCGGTTTCACTCTCTTCGCACAGTTAATCAACTTTGCTTCCTCTATTAACTCGTCAGGTTCAGACCACTTATCACAATTTGATGCAATTTGGTGAGTTCTCAGAGTTTTTCCAAGCTCGCAGTTGTGTCTGAGGTACTTTGATTTGTCCAGGATCAACTTCGCTTCTGACACTATACCTGCACTGTTGGAACTCTATCTTATTAGATGGCATAGCATATTCCGTCATACTTGCCTTTGACGGGCGCAATGCGATTGCGATTTTTCATGAGATATTCTACATTTTTCCGTCATACTTGCCTTTTGGCGGGCGCAAGGGATTTGGGACTTTCGGCTTTGTTTGTTAACCCGGTTATCTCCGGTTACTTAAGGGTCTCATCTCTCAGCTTCTTTACTAAACCTTACCGCCTATTCATTCGGCTTGGCGTGTCTTCCTGAATACATAAGTTTCCTCAAGAATGTTTCTGGGCTTCTCTGGGCGTCTTACGAACTTCTGTTCTGTTTTCTTAGTATCACTGTGCTTTACAGATTCTGAGCGGGTTTGTCTGTTTCAGATAGCTTCTGGATGGCATGGTGCAGTGCTGTGCACTTCTATTAGTACTTCTCATTGAGTACTCTTCGTTCTGATTAGAGCTATAGTCATAATTGAACGGAAAATTTCTTAAGAATCCCTTTCGTGATCCTTTACATCATGATCAGAGTTTTTCATCCAATCACGTCGGTTATATTCCATATTTTTATATCTTGAATAATTTTCGTTCTGATCAGAGCTGTAATCATAATCAGAGCGAGATATTCCTTCAGAACCATATGTTTGATCCTCTTCGTCATACTCAAGAGTATTTCATCTGAATATGCGGTTCAATCTCTATAGTATTATCTTTTAATACTCTTCGTCGTGAACGTAGTCAGACGGGTGTATATCCTTAGAATTCTATTCCAGATTCTCTTCGTCATAATCAGAATATACCATTTGAACATGCGGGTTCATCTCCATAGTATTGCTTCTTGAATACTCTTGATCTTCATCATAGATGGAATTATATCTTTAGAATCCTTTTCCAGACTCTCTTCGTCATGTCCAGAATATTTCATCTGAACACGCGGGTCATTGTTCCTAGAATCATATCTCTAATTCCCTTCGCTACGCTGTGAGTGCTTCTCAAAAGCGTGCGAGTGCTCCATGCTAAAGTGGTCTTCACTTTATGTAAATGTCTTAGAATACGATACAAAATCATCTGATTCGTAATTTATTTCGACATCGGATGAGTAGTTGTATGCAATCTGCTTCATAGAATCAAAGGATTGATTCTCTACGCTACACTTATGATGGGTTTCATAAGCGCACGGGTAGTCCTATTTCATAGAATCAATCCTTTGATTCTCAACGCTACACTAATGATAATTTTCTTAAGTGTGCGGGTAACCCTGTATCATAGAATCAATCCTTTGATTCTCTACGCTACACTTATGATAGTTTTTATAAATGCGAGGGTAATCCTGTATAAAGTACTTTTGACTTTCTTCGTACCTTATCGGTATTTTCTTCGAAGGTATATGGACAGTCAACAAAGTTTTCTTCACGATTATCCATGCCCTCTTCGGTATTTTCTTCGAAATTGGACGGTAAATGGTGTGCTTTGAAAGCATTTTGACCATATCTGTGGTCTTTCTCTTACTCATAGCTATCACGAACTTGTGTTCTGGTCGGTCTCTTAGGTGTATACTGCCGATTCACTATTAGTCCTGTGGGACCTATAGGTACCATGATTGGGTAAGCATGGTCATCAAGATGCTTTCTGGTTATTGGCGACACTAGTTCTGGATCTGGTTTCTCACATTTTGCAGAGTGGGTGTCCATTTTCCTCTTTCTTGCAGAGTTTGACCATCCTTCCTTTTGTATCACTTTCGCCTTCTAATCTTGACCTCTCTTTTGTGTCTCTTTCATCCGACACTCTAACGGATACTTCCGATCTTTTATCAAAAATTCAGGGTATCGGTTTTCCGTATTCAATCATTAAATTAGGGCTATTCTCTTCCCTATAGTTGCATCTTTGTGCCATAATCAAATACTACTAGTAATTTGTATTATCGATTACATCTGACTATTAGGTTTCCCTTAAGATCACACTTGTCATCTATTGTCCACGGATTGTGATTTGTGTGATACTCTCTACGTTTACCTTAATACTACTTGATGTTAACTTAAAATTATACTCCAATTTGGCATAATATGAGTTTTTAATAATAAAAAATAACTATTACTATTACTTAATAAAATACTTAATATTATATACAGAGACTCTGGTGCGGAGTGCAAAGTTTTTACACCTTGTATCCCTTATTTTACAAACCGTGTGTGGCAGGGGTGCTCTGCGGTGCAACTGTGTTGCTCTGCCGTACGGTGCGGTACTGTGCGGAGTACCTATATTTGCGGCACGATCTCGTGTCGCTCCTCCTTTTCTAAAAATGTTTCTCTCTTCCATTCTGCGTGCTTCTGCACCTCGCTGTGAGAAACCTCCTCCACATCAGGTTCTGAACCGCTTTCATTACTTTCATGCTCCTGTCTATTATGGTGGGAAACCTCCTCTACCTCAGGATCCGAGCAACTCTCAGTATTTGGGTTTACTTCCCTTTCACATATTGTCCAATTCCTTTCTATCTGTTTTATGATGTACTCTGCATCATCCTCGTCCAGCTCTTCATCTGAGCTTGACGGTCTTGCATCATCCCTTTCAGACTCTTCATTTGAGCCTGAAGGTCCTGCATCAAAAGGATCAGTTTTATCCTTTTCAGACGAAGAGTGGGGGTTTTCGCACTGTCCCATCTTCTTCCTCATCAGTGTTTTTAATCTCTGATGGAGTCGCTTCTTTCGCTTTATTTACTTTATACTTTACTTTCGGGCTGCCCCTCTTTTCTTGATTGTAGTTCGGACTTCGGGTTTGGCTGCCTCCCTTGATTGTTATTCTTCCAGCTATTCCTCTCTTTGAGTGCTGTACTTTCCTTCACGTCTCTTGTTGATGGCCAACTTTGAGGTTGCTTCCTCTCAGGACTTATGCTTTTGTACCTGTCTCGCTTTTTCTACTATACGGCTGAGCCCTTTCGCTTAATTTTTTATAGCTGTATGGATCGGGACTCCGGTAGCTTCTCGGATATTCTTTGTCCGAAAATTCATTCTGGTATCTGCTATTCATTTGGTCATCTTCTCCCAACCTATACGCACTGCCAAATTTATTGTTCCTAACTATGGTTCCTGAAGGCTGGTGCTGTGCTCTAGTTTGATAACTAGGTTGATCTCTGATCTCTATTTTAATTTCGTTTTGCCGTATTAATATTTTATATGTCTCTCCTATGGCACAATCCTTCTCCTCTCCTCTCTCTTTACTGTTCACTCTCTCTTCATTTAACTTTCCTACGATTTCTGCGGAGAGTATCTTCGCCACTTCTTCTTCGTTTTTGGTTTCTTTAAACTTTCGATTATTGTCATTCCACATCTGCATTCGTCTCTTTACTTTGTTCATATCGAGGCGATTCGCATTCATTGCAGACAGGTTTGCTCATAGGTCATGTATTTTTATCCTGTACATATTATCCTTCGCCAAATCCTTTCAACTTCCAAGGAGTTTCCAGGAAAATTCTATGTTTCTTTTCCGATTTCTTCGCCAACCGATGTCAGCCTCCAATCCGTCTCCATCATTAATAGTTATCAATTAATTCAGTCAGTCTACGCTCCTTTCCACACCAGATTGGTGGGTGCAGTGTGTGCAAACATGACACCAGAAAACTAGGATAGTATGATAGAACAATGACCGTCAAGTCGCCCTCCTATTCCCCTTAAGTAAAGATCACGTTGTAGACAAAAAAAATTCATCCTAGTGCTTCACAAGACCGCGACGAACTCTCACTGTGGTTATCGCCGTCATATGCGTAGCTCGGTTCAATGCCCTTGCAATTAGGGAGTCTCATATACTATAAACCAACCCCTCACAAACCCCTGCCATTCACCCTCCTATTATGCAGCCTTTCTTTCCCGTTCTGCCGAAAATACTCATAATTCCTATCCGATCAGATATTTCTTTTACTGTACTTCAATCCCCCTTTTTTCTTCGGTCTCGGATCAGGGTTCGGCTTGATTTTCCGCAGCACACCGCGCACTATACAGTTGATCGCGCTTAAAACCCAGAAAAAAACTATCATTCCATCCTCTCCAAATGACCAAACCATCTTAGTAAACTCTCGTTTATTCTCTTATTTAACCCTGTCATCACACCAACTCCTTCTGCTAAATAAGCTTATATTTTATTTTATTCAACTTCGTTATTACTGATCTAATTTTCACCCCCCTCCCAAGATTTAGTTATCATTAATATAATGTAAAAATGAGAAAAAAAAATATCATTATAAAGTATAGAAAATTACCGAGGTTTCCGTATAATAGAAACCTCTCTGCTAAATGTAGCTGTGGAAAATAAAATTTTTCAAGTTATATCTTCAACACACAAATATCAAGAATGAGGGTTACTAAAAAGAAACCATCGACTGGGAATTTTAATAACTAATCAGCAAATTCTAACAAATGCCCCCTGCAAACATCAAGACATCCTCTAGTCTGGAAATTTTCTTTTTTTCCTCGGTTCGCATAAATTGTTTGGGTAAGCGGTCTGAAAAACGGACTTTCTTCTTAAGAGGTATTTCTCGGATCCTAGATTCACTTTATTCACCGTTTCAAGGCCATCACATTTTTCATGAAGTATTTTAATCTTTCCACAAAAACGGAAAAGGAATAAACTTTAGCAACGCAACCAAAAATTATTTGACAATCAATAACATATTATACTATTTCGTTGTGGTATCCAAACTTGTTCATGATTCTTAATCTTGCCCCAGCAAGGTTATCCTCAATACAGGGCGCCACCAAACCAACCTGAGTGTCATCTTTTGCAATACATCTTTTTTCCTTTTCTCTCCTCGTTTTTGAAGGTGTTCTTGTAGATCACCTTGGAGTTCTGTCAACTGCATTAACATCGCTCCATCATACATAGCCTCTCCTGCTTTCCCTACTTCCTGGAAGAGAGGTTCGTTTGGGGGCTCTTTTTTTTAACTTCTAACCTTGCTTACTATTATATTATTACTTATTATTATTATTTTATTATATATTTATTATTAATTATTATTATTAATTAATTATTATTATGATTATTAAAACATAAGTAAACCACAGATCGTTGAGAATGCTAAATAATTTTTTTTTTTAATTTCTTTAATATAGATATATAAATATATATATATAATATATAATATATATATATATATTAGATACTTATAATATATATATATTATTAGTATATATCTATATAATATTATATATATATATATATATATATATATATATATATACTTTATAAGATAAAATAATACCACACCACTCTCAGTCAGACAATATGAATGACAACACGATAAATTAAAAAAATTAGAATGAAGAAACAACAATGACAACAAAATTATTAAAACGTCATCATTATTGTTTATAAGTAAAATAAAACTATAGCTATTATAAATTGAGTGGGTGTACAGAGGTCATCACAGCTCTCTGGATCGAGTGAAGCTATGATAGGACGAGAATATTCGTCTCACAGAGGATCTCTAGTCCAAATGATGAAAAGGAAGTCGAAGGAAACGTTACAAACAGGATATTTAAGCGGAGGAGGAATAGAAAGATGTTATTGACATTGAAATTAAGAGGGTCTGCTAAGATGAATAGTAATCTTTCATCTGGGGTTCTAGAGTGGAGGGGAAAAATCGAGGAAGGCGTATATAATCTACAAAATGGACATGTTTTGGGGGAGTATCCTGGAGCAGGAGATAGTAATGGGTAGGGTTACTATGACATCCGATTCTCCCCCAAATCACCTATGGTGATGGTTTCGTAGTCATTCAAAGAGGGGGACACTTTCAAGCGAAGGTTTAATGGAGCAAAGTTGTCTCACGTGACTCCAAACTCCCAACACTTCTGATAGCCTGTCCAGGAACCTTGTCGGGTGTGGAGCATATAATTAAATGATTGAATATGGTTGTGTTACAAAGCATCAAAAAAGAAAAAAGTCCGAGAGCTGTTATAAAGAGTATCCATACAAAAAAAAATTCCACAAATGTCCTGGTAAAAAGTCAAGAAAAGTCCATACACAAACACAAAAAAAAAAAAAATTACTGAATAACACAAAACTCATTAAAGATGACAATACACAAGCATTTCTAACAAATTTCATGAAAATAAAATCCATCACCTCCAAATAAAAATTTTCTTGATTTCCCTGCAACATTTGGGTAAGATCAGAAACTGATTTCTTCAAGGCGGTATTTTCTAACCTAGATTCATTATTCACCGTTTCAAGGCCATCACATTTTTCATGAAGTAATTTTATCTTTCATAAAAAGAAATAAATTTTACATAAAAGTTATTTGTCAAAAATATATATTATATTCGTTGTGGTATGCCAAACTTATTCTCATTTTAATTTCCGTCCAAGGTTACCAATCAGCCACCAAACCAACCTGAGTTTCATCTTTGGCAATAATTTCTTCTTTCTCTTCTTGAAGGTTCTTTAGATCACCTTGGAGGTTCTTAATCATCATCTCCATCTTTCCTCCTTCGTCTCTACTTACTGAAAGGTCGTTCTTTAACTTGCTTATCTATTATTATTATTATTATTATTATTATTATTATTATTATTATTATTATTATTATTATTATTATTATTATTATTATTATTATTATTATTATTATTATATTATTTTATAACATCAAGCCACAATTACTTCATGTTAATTCTTTTTCTAATTCCTTAATGGTGACAGCCAAAGAGTGTATATATATATATATATATATATATATATATATATATATATATATATATATATATATATATATATATATATATATATATATATATATATATATATATATATTATATATAATATTATATATTATAAAATATATATTATATTATTATATATATATATTCTGATAATATTTCTATATATTTAAATAATATAATATATATATATATAAATGATATATATATAAATATATATTATATATATATATATATATATCATTCATCCTTTCCATATGAACAACACAACCCATCTTAATGAACTCTGTCTTATCCTCTCTTTAACGTCATTCCTCACTAAACACAGCTCCCAAACTCGATCGATTCCTCATTTCAGTCATATTTCTTCTCAACCTATAAACGCCCTTGGGTTGTCCGATAAAAGCATGACTTGGTACTTAGAATCAATAGTCTCTATGTCCCATTCCGTAGTTTCCAAATACTAACATTTAAACACAGATAACAACGATAACCCTCAGCAAACACCTAGAGCTTCAAACTTTAGTCCCTTTGTAATCTGACCAGGATTTAAATTGCCGCATGCCGAGAGCCTCTACCACCAGTTCCCAACTTTCCAACTTACTCACGCATCATGCCGTTCCTTTTTCAACCAAAATGTTTATTGAGTAAATATTTAAACTCGGATACTAGCCTGCCAGTTGCTACATCTCAAGATTGATTTCACACAACAGCAAACACGCGCTACTTGTCCTTACCGAAGACTACCTTACGTCGTTTCTTACTCTTGACCTACATTTAGTTTCAAATAACTAACAATGCCTCCTTCAACTCTCTCAGATGTCGCACAGCAGGGGGTTAAGTGTTACGGGTACAAAACCAATTCAGTTCAGCATTAAGCGAAGAGTCATGTGGCTAGCCTTCCACTTGCTTTATTTTATATCGAGTCTAACTCAATCCCTCTATTTATTCCTTTTATTCCATGCCATCTCATATAATAAATTAAAATATTACCAAGGGACATAAACAACATCCCCTGCTCACTTCCACTATTAGTAATTAAAAAAACCCGATACAACTTTCTAACTAATTTATTTTTTACACAACATAAGCTTCATTATCGTCATACATACTTTTTATACTTTTGATTCCATTCAGAAGCTTACCACCGAAGCAACATGCCCATATAAGCGACTTCCCTAGATTAACTCCTGTCTATTCTGGGGGGGCGGGAGCAGTCCCCATTAAAACCATTAAAACAATATTTTTCCTCTCTACTCTCCTGAATCGATTTGTTAACATTGGTGAGAAATTTGAATCTACACATCCTGCGATACCAACTTCTAAATGCAACTAATGTTGCTCGCCCCTCCAGTACCGTCGTCACTTTGACGCACTTTTTAAAAAACCAAATATACCTCCATATAATCTTCCCTAACAACATTGAATAACAAATTCCCTATACGCTTCCTACCCGTTCCCCACTTATGCGTACCATTATATAATCTGGTTAAACTTACTTAATGCTTCCTAGACTCTACCATTCGGGACTAACTACATCCATCAAACCCTTTGGTATTGCAGATTTCCATATCCAGTCCTCAAACAAATTTTTCAACCCTCCATCTGCTTGATAATTTCCCCGGTAATCCCAGCACCCAAACACTCCTGACAACCTGTACAAAAACCCATGACAGATGTTTAGCACATAATCAGATGAGAGATGATGATTATTTTCATACCAGCCATCAAGGAAGGACAAGTTCCCGATAGCTACTTATATAAAGTTACTTACCAAAACAAACTTATCAACAATATGTCCTGGTTATTAAGGACATTTTAAAACGTCACAGTACACAGAATACAAAAATGAATTTACTGCATATTAGTCTTGAGTTCTCTTCAGACCTGCCCATATTTTCCAATAAATGTTTCATCTGAAAATAAATCCATCCCAACCCCCGTGCATTCCAATGTGAAACTTTTCTTTTAATGTTCCTGCAATCATTTGAGTAAGATCTGAAACGGACTTCTTCAAGGTGGAATTCTCAGTTCTAGATTCATTATTCACCTTTTCAAGGTCATCACATTTTTCGTCGAAGTAATTTTGTATCGTTGGTGCAGTAAAAAGAGGTTGAGTAAAATTGTAAAGTCAAGAAAGAAGTTATCTGGGCCAAGACTATAAATTATTATTCCGCCTTGTTAACATGAACTCATGAAGTTGTTGTGCATTTTGGTAATTGTTATTCGCTAAGGACTGTCCAATCTATACGACTCAAAAACCGACGTTTCAGTCTTCGCCATATTAATATTATATCTTCTTTGCTATTCCTTGAAGGATTCGTTAGATCGACCTTTGAGGTTTGTAATCATCCTCTTCCAGTCTATTTGTCCCCCCTCTCCTATTATGAAAGGGTCACTTTCTTTAACTTGGTTACTGTGATACATAAAAAAATACCGAAAAAATCTATAAATATCATTTGGTTATATTATACTTTAATATCGAAACATCTTATCGATATTAATATTAAACATACAATAACTTTAAGAAAACAAGAAAACAAGAAAACGATTATCATCAAAGACGATAAAATACCGCAGAATTTAATATACGATTCAATCGATCGTCAGTATAAAACGGCCATGTTAAGCTGTTAACAACAATTAATAACAATGGTTCCTCAAAAATTCCCAACATAAATATCCCTAAAATAAAGAATGGAGAACTTCCTCTGACCTCCAACTCGGAATTTTCTTTATTTCTTTGCAATATTTCAGTAAGATCCGTAATAGAATTCTTCAAGGCATTATTTTCACTCCTAGACTCTTTGTTCAACTTTTCAAGGTCAATACACTTTTCTGATAATATTTTTATCTTTTTAAGAGAAAATAAAATATATAAATAGTAATTAAAATAGAAATAAAAACGGTTAAAACCATGGCTATGAAATCAGTTATAAAATAATCCGATTCTAACTCTGGTAAGAAAAAATACGACTCTGGCTTTAATATAATACAATTCTGGTTCTGATTTCATAATCCAGTTCCTGGTCCAGATTCTGATTTTGGACTACTAATGACGTCTATCGACTAACATAAACTTATCTTGATGCGACATTGCAAACGCCGTCTAATTCCCAATCAATTCGAGGAAGATTCGTACATTCCATAGCGCCTATGTGGTTAAAACTAATTCCACCTTTCAATATTTGGTAAACAGATTTGGTCGAGCGGACATTTGGCCGAAAATAATGATAAAGTTTATTAAACAAAAAAAATTTTTTAGTAAAACATTTATTTCCTAACCTAACCTAACCTAAGATAACCTAACCTAACTCCATATAATTCGCTATTTAGCTTTATCTGAATCAATGTTGAACGACCCATTTTCTATTTTATCGGTCAGATACGTTATCTGACATACAAATAAACCGCAGTTTCCACAATCATAAAGGTGAATATTTTCTAAATTGCTCTCGTCACAATTCTTGAATATTTACCAAATATCTTCACTTTCACATACAATATTTCACTATCCACCGGCACCAAATTTTACCAAAACCGTTACAAAACAAAACCGAACCTGAGTGTTCATCTTTCGCAACAATCTCCTCTTTCTCTTCAAGAAGGGTCTTTACAGTACTTTGCAGATGATTAATCTCCTTCTCCAGTTTTTCTCCTCCTTCTGAGCTAGATACAAGTTCCTTCCTCAATCTTGATATCTTTTATTTATTCATTTATATATATTATATAATATATATATATAAGTTTATATAGTATAGTATATTTTATTTCTTTATTATATATATATATATATATATATATATTATATATATATATATATATATATATAAAGCTTTTCAAAAAACCATATGTAGATACATAATCGCAGACAATCCCAATGCTTAAACAGAATTACAAACTCGTATAACAAACAACAAAAACAATAAAGATAAAATTTTTATCTTAACTAAAATATAACAATAAAATATCATTCACAACGTATTAATAAAACTTAAAATTTAAGAGATTTACAACTAAAAAATTAAATAATTTTTGATAAAAATTATTAAAATTAATTTAAATCTTGAAACTAGATTCAATGAAAATAGTCAAAAACTTTGTTGTTGTTGTTAGGTATGTCCAATGGTTTTTCGAATCCAGAGACAATGAAACAAATCTTGCTATAGAAATTGAGTACAAGCAATGTACCAAATTTATATTTATAAAAGGTTAGGTTAGGTTAGGTTTTAATGATCAAATGTTACTAGTGATGGTCAATTTAGGTTAGGTTAGGTTATAATGATCAAATGTTGCTCGTGATGTTCAATTTAGGTTAGGTTAGGTTAGGTTATAATGATCAAATGTTATTCAAGTGATGCTCAATTTCTGGGTGTCAATTGCCACAAATCTAAATAAACTAAGAATACGACAAAACCATAATAACAGTGCCAAGTCCAAAATACTAAAACATTACCAAATGGTGGCACTCATGATAGCAAAACAGACTAGAACAAGTATTCTAGCACTCATATAAATGTTCTAATAAGAATTTTCTCGAAGACAATTTTCCCACATAAAAAAAATAAACAGTTTCCCTCAAACATAAATTTTAATATATTTTCACATTCGAATACAAAATGTCACCTCGGCTTCAAAATCCGTTTTATTTGTTTGAAAATTTTCAGTAAGATTAAAAATTGTCTGTTTCAAGTTGTCATTTTCAGATCTCGATTCATCATTCGATTTCTCAAGGTCACAACATTTTTCTGACAATAGTTTCATCTTTATAAAATAAATATATATATGACTTTAATATTACAGAAAATATATACTAATAACATAATAACTAATATTATATCTAATTAAACTAGCTAACAATTACAATTATACTTAGGGCAATATATGACTATCATACTATAGTACTACATATATATATATATTTCTACTATAGATTATATAAAAGCATTGAATATTAAATATAATATATTAATTATAAATATTTTATATTAAAATATTGTAAACTAATATTTGTAATATTAAAACATTGAATATTAAAATACTCTCTCATAGCTAGTTAATGATATAGTCCTATATCTACTATTTTCACAAATTTAATCTATATATATTATATAAGTATTGTTATTAGTATTTTTAAGCGATTCAGCAAAACACTTGATTTAATTGTAATAATTAATATACATATAATATATATATATTTTAAATATATATATTATTATATATATATAATAATAATATAACTTATACTATTATTTATATAACAAATATAAAAATCATTATTTTGTGTTAGGTACTACATACACACTGTTAGTCCAAGTTATGATTAATTATATGTTTTAAAATACAATATATAGTTTGAGGATACGTCTCATACAATCAAATTTTTAAAACAAAAAATCATTTGGATATGGATTTTTATGATCATCAAATAACTTTATTTATAAAAACCAAAAAACCGATTATGGTAATAGACGCAATAGTCAATTATACATAATCCAATTTAAAAAAAATAATAATGATAAAAAAAATTGGAATGGATATTGTGTGATGGAATATTTGGGAAGCGTATCTTATGGTTAAATTTTCAAAACATTTCAAATTTAACAGATCCCCCTCGACCAAAACAATCTTTCCCCTTCAGACCCACTAACACTGGCACCCTGTGCTATCAAATTACTCAGTGAGATATTTCTAGTTAATAATCAACTTCGGCCTGTAAGAGGTCCTTTACAGTAATTTGGAGACCACTAATCTCCTCCTCCAACTTTTCTCCTCCTTCTGTACTCGTCATAAGTTCTTTTCTCAATCTGGATATCTTTATTATTATTATTATATTATTATTTATGTATATAATTTAAATTAATTAATTATTATTAATTATATTGGATGTATTATATAATTTATATATTTAATTAATTATTATTAGATTATAATAACATTGATACATAAACTAGTATTAATATGTTAACAAGTATACCTCTTCACAAATATTCGTTTTCGTATTCTTCAAGTTTAGGACATATGGAGAGTCGATTTTCTATTCCGAGTATCTCCTACTAAAGCCCTTAAGCTCAGCCTCAAGGTCGACCTTCTCTTTAGTAGCTTCGTCCACAGATTTATTAAGCCTGGTAACCTTTTTTTATTTTAATATATTATTAAATATATTAACATAATAATAAATAATATATAAACTAAAATAAAAATATATTAAATAAAATACGCAATGAATTTACTAAAATGAAGACTAGCACAAATCTAACTATAACCTCAAAACTAAAAACATATCAAAAATTCAAAATACATTTTTATAAATAATTAATAAATTATATAAATAATAATATAAAGACGTTAATCCAATATTAATATATAATGTATGAAAAAAGAGTACATTAATGTATTTCATTATAAATATATTAATTTAACATAATAAAATATATATCCAATAATAACATTTGAATAATAACGAATCATTTAATAAATCCAAATATACCACATTAAACCCATATAAATATTCTAAATGATTAGAGACGAGTTATAATATTATCTCTTAGGTATATACTCATTAAAATCATTTTTAATTTAAAATAGAGCGTCTCGTAGTAAAATATTTAATTTGTAAAGCGCATATATATATATATTTTATTCTTTATATAATAAATAAATTCATACAGTAAATATTATAGCATTTAATATCACATTTAATTTATAATATTATATATACATTTACATATTTATGTATATATAATTAGATGCTAATAATATATGTATGCACTGATATAAGAAGCTATATATATATAAATCAAAAATAATATATAATAATATCATATCTAAAATATTATACAGATATATCAATAATTACAAAAAATCGTTTATAAAAAAAATAGGTATCATTACAACATTATGAGAAATAGTTGTGCCACAACTTTTACAAATAAACTGCCAAAAAAAAAAAAATACCCTTAAGACAAAAATAAGGATATGACAAAAAACCAAAAAACATATCTCCCAAGGTCCAAAAACACTACAATACATTACTAAATGGTAGCAGCTCATCGATGAGCAAAACAGACTAGAAACAAGCATAGCTAGCACCCACCACATATAAATGTTGATATTTTCGAATTTAAGAATATCATTCACTCGAAGAACATTTGGCGCGCGGACATAAATAACGGAGAGAAAAAACCAGAAAACATATCCCTCAAATCATAAATTTTAAATATATTTTCACATAATAAAACTAAAATGGTAACGTCAGCCTCGAAATCCGTTTTACAACAAAAACAACAAAAAACAACAACAACAGGAAGGAAAGTTAAAAGGAAGAGTTGTATTGTGTTAATATTAGTGCGTTATTATTAGCATAAGTATTGTTATTAGTATTTTTAAGCGATATCAAAGCAAAACACTATGATTGATACTTCGTAAAGAATTAAAGGTCAGTTCATATAAATTGTTGCAACAGATCCTCGGAACATACCAGACTTTCGCTCAAAAATATAATAAATCTAGTATAAGAAGACAAACTAGTATAACAATTATATTATAAATATTTTTTTTAAATGTTACCTAAATATAAATATATTTTAAAAATAGTTGATATGTACAATTGATTATAATCTTCGTGATAGGGACTAATTAAAATTACAATTAAGATTATATATCAGATTTGCTGAGTACCATGATTAAATGCTGAGCTGAAGGAAGTATCTACATAATTAACTCTAAGTAAATCTCATATATTTATAATTAATAAGCTATTCGATTATTTTATTGTCGAGTAGTCAGTATTATGTTCAGATTTATCTATATTTAAAGTATTTATTGCCATCGACGAGAGAAATAAACAGAATCAAGCTTGATATCTTATGTTATACACTTTGTTTCTATCAATCTATGAACAAGTTAATAATTTAGTAACTGACCTCAATGACAAATGAGATAATCTGAACCGCGTATATCAGCATAAAGGTCATATACTTATATATATTAATGTAATCATTTATGTTGAGATGAACTTGTGTAGTTAAATAAGGGATATTAAAACAAAATAATTGGGATAAGGAGCTACCTACCCGAGCTACCCTATATATACGCCCCTCCCTGATAAATAAATATATATATATATAATATATATATATATATATATATATATAATATATATAATATATAGAGTTAATGTATTATTGTTATTATAAAAATGATATATAAAACAATAATATAATAGTAAATAATTTGAAATAGACATATTATAGAAACCAAACATATTAGTAAAGGACTTACCCAAGGTCTATGGGGAATAAACTCCTATAAAATTATCATATATATAATATTTAATTATATATATATATAATATATATATTATATAATAGTAATATATATAATATATATATATAATAATTATATATATATATAAATAAATATATTTAATATATAATATAGTATAATATATATAATATTTATCAGAGCTGGACAGTATTTAGAAACGAACAAATTATAATAGATAAAAAAAAATATTGCTGAGAATATAGCGATAAAGGAAGATTATGATAAAAGTTATGCTTAGAGAACCTGAGCAGTTCCGGTAAACTTATTTTCAAATATATTATCAAGCTATATTATAATATATATAATATATCACAAGTTTTGGGAGTTGGAGACTATTCAAAAAAATATGCTTATAGAGATAACATCTTTTATCGATTTATGTGTCACCTCTCAAAAGCGGTGAATACTAATTAATATATATATATATATTTTATATAAATAATATTAATAAAAACTAAATATTAATACAAATATATATATATTATATAATATAATATATATAATAGATAAGTATTATATTATTAAATAATATAAATAGTATTAATATATATAACCCATAAAATATAATATCAATATACTATTTACATAAATTCAGTTTTCTGGCATATCTAAATATATAAATTAATAATAATTAAATAATAATAATAATAATTATATAAATAATGAAATAATAATAATAATAAATAAATACATAATATATAAATAAATGATAATAAAATAATGAAATAGATAATACAAATATAAAAAAAAATTAACTACCAAAGTGTTTAACAGTACTATTAAATTAGGAATTATTGACTTATAAAATAATATTTAATATACTGGCAAAAATATAGGGGTTTGGGAGGAAAAAATGGGGAGGATAATTAAACACGAAAAGTGGGGGGGAGGAAACAACTCACAAAAAATAACCCATAAAGAAATACTTATACTACAATATAAATATAATAGTACCCTAACACAATAAATACTATTATCACGTTCCACTCCACCAGCCCTACTATAAGTGATATCAATAAACTAATACTAATAAATGCAGATTTAAATTCCTGATACTAAGTTTATACAAAATGGATAAATATACACATATAAGATTAAAATAAGTGTCGTAATATAAGTATAGAATTAATAATAAATACTATAAGCATATATAATATACTGAAAACAACATAATATATACTTATACTACATCTAGTTGTAAAACCGTCCATGCATCTACTGACTCAAATAGGTAATTCATTTATAGTTCGATCAAAACCTATTACCTATGAGGGCTCTATGCACATAACTTCACAGGTTCACTTTATCACTTACTTCGCATACACTAGAACTACCACAGTTGTCATCTTAATCTATCAAGCGAGAGAAGGGCTTAGATTCTCACTTTATCAGTTAATCAGGAAAGGAGCCAGCAAAAGAAAAGAAGAGATTAAACGCTCATATTTAAATAACCCTAAATAATTATCATAATTTATCTTAACACCGAAATTGCATACTTTTACATCCACTGAATTCAATTTCGGAGGTGAAAATAATGTACTGCCGAGATTACACTTGTTGCAATAGTCTAAATTGTGCAACTGTGCTCAGTATTTAAATTTCCTTTCCATTGTATATTCAATAACAATATCACTGGTCTACAGTTCTCGCTAGATTATATTTAATTTTCTCAAATTAACATCAACAGTAATTTAAATTCCGCGCTCTTTTACAATCAAGTTTCAAATTAAGAAAACCAACACCACCATCTGAAGAACTTCTAATAAAATTTTAACACAGATGGTACTCTATACCCATATCAGTATTACTGGTCTACATTTTTCTCAGATGACATTAACCATAATTTGAACTACGTCCTCCATTACAATCAAGTTTCACACGAAGTGCACCAACAACACCATTGAAGTACTTCTAATTAAATTTTAACAGATGCAACGAGCAATAACACCAGAGTTGCGATAAGTTGAACACACATTTTCCCATTGCTTTATATCTGCAGTGCCAACAGTGAGCTGACCAGGTCCATTTTTGTCCACGTATCAGATTTGTTATCTCGTTCCCTTAATAAACAACTTCAGTAATGTAATTGATTGATACGGATATACTTATACAACGTTTAAGAGAACATACAACAAGTGTAGTAATGACCAAATCAATTACAATTGACACTATCTTTAAGATCTATACAAAAATGTCTTAATATAAAATTATAATAATGCAGGTAATTAATAATGCCATATTTATTCTTAGGGTATTTTCTCTGTCTTGAACAAATTTAATATATATACTTTACACAATTTAACTAATATTGAGTACTTAATTCTTCATACATTAGCTATCATAAATAAATAACCTCTAGTAATTTGGATCTACTGAGAAAGAAATTAAATCAGTAAAAAAAAAAACATCTTGTATTATTATACTCATTTATGTGTTTATAGTAATTATTATACCTGTAATTAGTATATTATTTTCACTGATAATATTAATATTTTCTATAATTGATGGCAAGACTGTTATAATCAGGTACCATTTATTTCTTTAAAAAAGCGTATTAGCAAATTATATTCAGAAAAAAATATATTTGAATCTGTACAAAATATATATATATGATTATATATAAAATTTATCACTAATTAAAAAATAATAAAGAAAAATAAATTAATATTACATATACTAGAATTAGCTTAACATCACTAACCTTTGTTGGTATATTCTAGATGTATGAAATAATTACATCATATATTCTACTAAAGTTATAAATATAATTTAATATGAAAAAAATACATGAATAAATCTATATTAAGAATAACCTCTATGATATACGTTGCCCTTAGTCTCCTATATATTCTATGATCAAGCGATACACGAGGAGGGACCGACCATGAGAATATTTCTGAACTATATATAAGATTGATATATACTGAGGCACTATCATCCATATATCAGTCAGCACAACCTTAGAGCAGTAGTTTATCGAATCAATTTTAATATGACTATGCTCTATCACTCTAGA
The DNA here is from genome assembly GCA_015478945.1 of Trachelipus rathkii. Lineage (NCBI taxonomy): Eukaryota > Metazoa > Arthropoda > Malacostraca > Isopoda > Trachelipodidae > Trachelipus > Trachelipus rathkii. The sequence goes on from JABUQX010065055.1 coordinate 37,007, forward strand.
GTATATATGAACACACTCTAACTGCATACGTATCTGATGAATAGGATCTTAATAGATAAACTGCTCTACCTCGTATGAGATGTTTACCGACACTAACACACACATCCAACACGCGCACATACCATTATAAGTAATTCACTATAATGTACATATACTTAACACTTACTACTACTAATATTTTTTCTTTCTTTTCCTTATTTTATCATATTATTTATTTTTAGTCATACACATAATATTTTTAGTCTAAAAGTGTATACACAAAATTATTTGTTTGGTCTTAAATGAAGAACATTTAATAGAGCTTTTTACTGAACACCAAGTGAATAAAATGTATGTTCAAAATCATAGAACTATAATGGTATTACCTCTATTATAGCACAAATGGTATTATTGTATATATGATTTAATATTATTTAAATGCTAACCTATATACAATAATAAACTATAAATATACTTTAGATATTTAATATTTAGATATTTATATCCACTTTATAATATCTTAATATAATATAAATTAAATATTTATCATATATTAATCCACTCTATATTTTAATAATAAATATACCAATAAAGAGATTCCATGAGTAGGTATATATATAAAGATACATTACCTCATGACTCTAAATGTCATATACTATTCTCCTATTAGACTACATTATTTTCATTCACCTCCTGCAGCGTTTCTTCCTGAAGAATTTATTTATTATTTCTGTTTTCTAATATTATAAATCATCCTTTTCTTTGGTAAGAGAATTTAGTCTTTCCTCCAATGATTCTTTTTCCTATAAGAAGCAAGAAAAGAATTAAACAATAATATAAGCAGCAGAAGTGTATGATCGATATTAAATGATTATATTTACTGACACTATATATAAATAAGAATTCGACAATAGTTATTAGGGTAAGAATTAGTATATAGAATTGAGTTATAAGTCAAATTGTCGCTGAGGATTCAATTCTTATATAATATAAAAATGATATCCACTTAGACATTGTACGAAGACCTCATATATATATATGTTAGTAAAAGATTCTATTTATCTATGACACGCCCTATACTATTACTTTAATTTAGGTGCATTACTTGAAACTATAGCTTTAGTGATCTCAACCTATTAGGATACTCTATTCATATTTAAACTAACTGCTATGTATTATCATATTTGCTGATATATATATATATATTGGGTACTTCATACATGGTAAGAAATAACGATTAGATATATATGTGTATTAGAATATATGTGGGGTACTGTTGTATAAATATTGGCACTATGAGTATTATATTTATGCGATAGTGTGGGTATCATGAGAAGTTATATGAATATAATCCTTATAACATAAACTTTATTCAAATTAAATCTATACAGAAAATCAACACACGTAATTTTAGTAGTTAGATCTGAAAATATCAGGTAACCGTCGAATTATTTAAATTTCGATTATTATCAGATCATCAAAACTTGCATAATTTCAACCTTTTTTATCGGAGTATGTTACATTAGAATACCAATAATAATCAAATTATATACTTCCAGCTCTAAGGATCGAGAGTATATGTATAAATATTTCATAGTATAAAGATATTACACACATTTCATTTTCCACGCACCCTCAGCAATAGAAATATTATCTATCATATTCAAATCACCTCCTAAATTTACAGCAGTTCAACAAAAAGCAGTATTCATTATGATGATGATCGGTTGTGCCCTCAAATATATATACTCACATACAATATCAAATAGGCTTAATAGGCATACTACATGACTAATAACCTAATAATAAATGCATGTACATCAGAACTATCAAATATTATTGAGAAAGTAACAGGAAACTACATAATAAATAATATATATATAATGAGTTTTGGTATATATATTTGATATTCTTTATTACAAGTCAATATGATTGAAAAGTCTCGGAAAGAAAGTATCTAAAATGAATAATTTAAAGTATTAGTGCGAGAAATCAAGAACTACATAGAGATGCTTAAGCGTAAGGAGGATTAAAAAAAAAAGTAATATGAACAATTTGGAAGGAGGTATGAATAGGGATTACAAAGGGATAAGGAATTGCTCAAATTACTGTTGAGAGTTAAGTAGAATATGTAAGCGATTCACCACAAGTAACAGTCTATACAAATGCCCCACTATAATATTCGAATCGTGTGATGACACACATGAGATGTGAGGTAGAGTGTATTAAAGGAGCAACTATTCAGAAAATCTCGCATGAGAAAAGTAAAGCTTAGGAAAATGAAACACCAAGGTGATACGCGCTGATATAAGGTTATGGAGAGTTTGACGATGTTGCACGCACATGAGCATATTATTTACATATTTAAAGAGAGAATGAAGAATAATTATAGTGTATGGAGGCTGAATAAGGATATACACAAATATGACAACAGATCACATAGACATGATAGAGAGCCATACTGCAGGTATACATCACGCGAAGAACACTTCGAGGGTGAGAAAATGATCTCAATGCAACGACGAACGATCCGATGCTGGACTGAGAGTATAGAATAGCTGAGTGTATATCATATATAGCGAAAGTCCAGTCTATAACGAGACGCCAATAGATTCTACGAACGATCGAGGGAGAGAGAAAGACATAAATGTAAAGACTTATACACAAGGAGATATTGCGGTATATTGCAACTAGTAAATGGAGATAATAAATATTTTAGAGAGTGTTGTATCAGAGTAGAGACCTAATGCTGTTCATATGACGGTAGGTGCGAGATAGGTTGTATAATATGGAACCCCCAGTCTATGAGATATATAGACGAGAGTGTCACGGATGCGCTCTTGACGTTAAATGTACTATGTATGATCGTTCAGATTTGTTATGAGCCACAGAAATCTGAAGATTGAAGTAGAGTAATGGTACCAGGAGTTTATAACTCTAGTCTGTTGTAATAAGACTGCAGTTGTTTGAAAGTAAGTCGAGATATTAAGACACACGCAGTAACATGTTTTTGGTAGTGAAAGATGTAAGAGATTGTAGTCCTCTTAAGGGAGTGTGCAATTATCAATGTTTGGATCATGGTGAATGCACATTTGGAGACAACAGTCACACAATGAGTTAAATATTTTATGGATATATGTTTTGATGAAAAAGGGAACGAACTGAGACAATGACTTCGATGAGAGCAAAAGTTGTCGAGAATTGGTAGGAAGAGACATGGTGATATAAATTAGATCCTTAGTGAATACAAAGGGACTATTTCTTATGAGTGCGCTAGCGGGATTTTAACATGAGGGATGAATAGTGTGTTAATCACGTTTTCTAAAGTAATTGGATGTAGTTGTAAAAAGATAGCGTGATGTGTACACAGTGTATAAACTACGTATGGTGTGTGGAAAAAGGGGTACCTATATAGAAATATCTGTGTTTCAAGAATGCACGAAATCTAGCGTGTGATACATGCGCATATATAAGAGAGAAGAACTTGACATATGACAATACGAAGACACTCATATCATTGTTATGAGTGTATTGATATGACACACTTGGGTGCACACACGGGCGAGAAATACACGAGAGAAATAAAGAGGTGACTTGCGAGTCTAGGACGGAATTATAGACTATATCCTGCGTAAAAACAGAGCAGATACAGATGAATAGTCCGATCTGTTATTAAGAGCGCAATAACTATGTATTTTTTTGAATGTCTTGATGAGAGTCTCAGATTCGGATGGAGTATTATCGAGAAGATACAGATCGGATTGAGTATCGAGTAAAGGAGAAATGAAGGTTTATGATGAAAGAGATGTGAGTGTGGGAGAATCTGAAGATATATTGAAGAGTTTTGCAATATAATATAGGCAGTGACACACTATTGAAGAAATGAGAGGATATGGTTGTTAACTATTCAATGTCATAGTCCATGAGGAGGAACTCTAACATTGAGACGAAATAACCTATAGTGAGTAGTATCCGTCGCGGTCTCAGAGTAGAACTTTGAGGATGGAGAATTTTTTATTTATATGAGCACTTTGAAATTGTAATTCACAAAAGAAATAGGATAATAAGAGAAGAGAAATAACAGTAAGAAGGATGAGATGGAGTGATGGTGGGGGGGGGGTTTCCTTTCGACTTACGTTAAGTTTCTACACACTACTTTTAATCCGAAGCGTTTGTGCAATATGGTAGCAGAGCTTACAGCCCCAATCTCGAAGAAAGGATGCAATGAAGTTAGGATGCACACATGATCTAAAAAGATTCATCCAATCAGAAATAAGACATGAAAAAAACAACAAGGTTGTTATTCAAGCGAAAATTGAATAAATAAATAATAATATAATAATAATAATGAATAAATAATAATAATCAATAATACACTATTTCCAACAAATATTTATGACATAGAGCGACACGAGCTGAGATAGAGTAAAAAGTCATTTGGTCAGTTAACAAATATACCAATGTCATATCCAACACTATAAAGAAACTACCACTCCTGAAACGCTAACAAGCCCAACAAATAATCATAAGCAAATCTGCATATTATAAATAAATACACACAGTATAGATAGACTAGAGGATCAATGATAATAATTACGAGTTTCAAACACACACAGAATAATAATAATAAATAATATCAGGAGAGAGAGAGAATAAAATAACCACTTAAACGAAGATTAAAATAATACAGTATATAATAATAGAGAAAGTATATATTCTCACTTTTGTAGTCATACAGCGGAAACTCAGCTGTCGAATACCATTTTCGTCTTATTACATTATAACAACCTTTAGAACGTCAACTACATAACTCATTCTCTCTTTCTACTCAATTCAAGCACACTTTCAAGCTTCAATACGCTTAGCAAAACGACAGACTCTTTCATCATAAGCGCTTTCACTACACAAATTTTAATATATACATATAAATTGATATTAATTAATTACACATCCAATATTCTTTGGCTATTTGCTCGTACATATTAATTGAATCGAAATTAAAAAGAAAGCAATAATAATAAGAGTTAATAATAATAACAAGTAGGCAGCTAAAAATTAAAACATGGGTTAATAACCGAAATTAAATAAGATCATTGAGAGTGTGCAAGAACTGTGAGGCAAGAGAGAGCGATACAGATAGAAGAGACTACAGGAAAAGGAGCCCATTGGGAGAGCAAGAGTTCTATACTCGCGCAGACTAGGAAGACATAGTTGACCACACTAAATTATATTGTGGTTAGATAGATCGGCTGGATAAGTGATAATCGTTTGCTAGGGGACCATGTCTGAGGGTCAATAGTTATTAAATATTTTATTTAATCTAGAGAAATTAAGGTGATTTTAGAAACATAGTAACTCATTAATTTTCTTAGAATGATCACAAATCACAATCGAGGATATATTAATGAGAGAGGTCGCCTGAGACGATATAATTTTAAATATTTCTTGGAAAACTTAATAGCAATTAAATTATCTAACAGTAACTATAGTATAATACACAGTACTATATTTATATCATGAACATACTACTCTTTAATCATAGTTGCGATACAAAAGTAAGAATCATTAGTTTGTAGATTATGAAAACGACGGTGACTAGTGAAGCAGAATATAATTACTTAACACCAAAGTCAGTCTTTTCTTCGTGATCGTCTCGATTAAATCTTCTTCCCTCTCTATCTCTAAATTTATCGATCATCTTCCCGCCTCTCAGCACTCGCGCGCGAGTGTCAATTAGCTTGCCGAGAGAGGCTCACCACATTAGAGGCTAGAACAGAGTCGCGGTCCGCGGCATGCTAATGCACGCTAGTAACTACTCACAGTGAGAGTAAATAGTAAATGGAGCAAGTCAAGCACTACTCATAATGCACATAAGCGGTATATAGTAGGAAATAATTAGAATAAATCCTCGAATGAATGACTTCATAATAGTTTACAATTAACTAGTATTATAATGAAAAGTAATACTTTATTATAAGACATAAGCACTTATATATATATTAAATTATATGTGATGATATTGGGTCCAATTTTGGAGGTAATTTTATATGCATGAATATAATGAAATTATAAATTTAGTTAACATACTAAAAAAATTATAAACTTTATTAATAAATATTAATAATATCTATAATATTATATATAATACGAGTATATACTCCCAGAGATAACGTACGAGTCAACTTTAAATAAATTATATCAGGTTTCAGCTGAAAAAGAAAAAAATCTTGACCCACTTTTTTTTCGAAAAAATGTCGCAACAACTCTGTTTCGGGAAGTAGATTCCACTCGCGTATCATTTCCACGTCAAAAAGTAAATAAAAATATCACTCCATCTTCACATGTCCACTTTCACACATTCATAGAACTGGTCGGTGGAGTAATAAGAGATATTGAGTTTATCTTGTCATAGTATATTGGTGTTGTTCATTATTGGTGAAAGGTTAAATTATATCCATATAAAATACAGGATAAAAATCTAGACATCCTAACTATCTTCCAACCCTCGGTAATATAAAAAAGACTGGGGACAAGGTGCGTAACCATGCACCGGAATACTGAATAACTTAGGTACACCCCAGATTATATAATAACGCAGTTCGAGGAGAAAAGAAATAAGTCCACCGCTTCGCAGAGTCAACGCAAAATCACCCTAGACTTCGGCGACTCGTCGAGGACTCACTAATTGGAGAGTAGAATTACTTGTCTCCTCAATGGAGCGAGTCACACCATAAATGCCGCCCTAGACTCTTGCCATCGGAGCAACCAGGACCCCCCTCACAAAACCCCGTCATTCACTCCTATATGTCGCGCGTCTGCGCACACATCGCGACCGTTATCCACCTCAGCACATTCCTCTCTTCTCAGGTCATATGCGCTTGACGTAACGCCTAATGCCACCAGCTGTTCCTTGCCGATCACCCAAACATCAATCTCTTGACTTTCCCTCAAAACAAACCTCCACCACTATAAGCTCCGCCTAGAGCCACTCAACTGACTCATCTTATCTCTCATTATCCTATCTCTCTCTAACACGTCTACAACCAGCGTGCCTCAACTGCATCGGTTTCCCATAAACTAGGCATTTTTTTCATTTCTCCTCTCATTTTTAACTGCTGTAAGACTTCATTCACAAAATTTTCTCTCTCAATTGGCGCATTCCCAAGCACCAAGCGGTTCATTTAACAAATATCCCTTCAACACTTTCACATCACCAACAGCACCTCCGTATAAATTGACTACAAAACGAGAGACACTCATTCGTAACGCTAATTCAATCCTTATTCCTACAAACTCACCATAAATCCCAACTTTCACAATGTATCTTCTTCTATCATACAATTCACTCATTATAACATATCTAACCTAAGCAACAAACCCTCCATTCTTGTACACACAAACCACAGCGCGCGAACAAGCAGCTTATCATTCTCTCTGTTCATATCTAACTACATTCTCTAAAGAACTTAGAGTAACAACACCAGCACCTTCCTAAAATTCACAACTCTCCTACTACACTCTGCATCATCCCTTATTCTTACATCCAATCATACACACCCCTCTTATATGAGTCCTATTACTACATCAACATTAGCTATCTGTTCTTCAGAGTTCTACTTCCCTACTCTTATCCATCAACACCCTGAAATCAAGTCTCACTACTCGTTATCGATTAAACACTGAGCGCTATAGACAGAAGAACAATTACTATTCCCTCACTATGCATACATATATCAATATATAAATTATAGGTCTCGGCGTCTTATCCTATTTATCTACATTCACACTATATCAACCAGTTATATCACTTTACACACCTATATACTTATACTAGCCCTATAAAAACTCATCTATCTTCACAGATAACGTCATATCAAAAACCAAAATACACTTATGCATACAATATAAGCACATTTAACAACACTTACCACTCTCTTCGCATTAGTCGGTGCATGCAATATCCTAACACACTCACACCTAGTGCTAACCCATAATCTAAATTACTATCATAACACCTATACACATAATATACATAATTATTAGATTAAGCTAAACAGGTTATACATATAGACACATCCATTTGCAAAAATATCACTTTCTAACTATTAATATATAAAACCAATTAAAACTAATAACAATCACAATTTTAATAATCTTTAACACATACAGAACGTCAATTTAATACAAATAAAACTATTAATTATGACTCATATATTAATATTATATATAGAAATATATCAGTATATATAATATATATAAAGTATATATATATATATATATATATATATAT